>CAEMYA010000238.1:637716-673598 GCA_903131615.1 Diplodus sargus | reverse complement strand
TTCAGCCGTGTCTCCATAGTGACCAGCTCTGCTGCCCCAGCTTGGGGAGGAAATGCCAAACTCAGTGCTTCAGAGAACTACAAAAACACACACACACACACACTCACAGCTCTGTTCTAATCCTCTGTCCGGCCACGACGGAAAAACCTCTCCTCATCTTATCAGTCCACTACCTCCCTCTGTCTATTATCTCCTCTCCCTCTCCCTCGCCTTCTCCCTCGTCCTTGCTCTCTTTCTCCCCTCTCGCTCTCTTTCTCCCCTCTCTCTCTCTCTCCCCCTCACTTTCTCTCCCTGTCCCTCTCCCTCCCTCTCTCCCTCTGTCCCTCCCCTGTCAGTGATACTTCATTGAAGTAGACAACAGAGGTAAGTGCGCTCTTCCGCTCTCTGTTAGCTTGTGGCTCGCTGTTTTAACGCGCTCTAAGTTTTAGTTCTTTGTGTGTTTTCCCACAGTAGACAAAGGTCAGGTTTACTATCACTCCTGTGGTTCCTGTACATGCAAAAGCAGCTGGGTGTGTTTGTGTGTGTGCCTTTCTCTACTCTACAATCTGATCAGTCTCTCTCAGAGTGTGTGTACTTTGCCAGCTGTCATGTGTACCTAGGTAGCTTCTGCCAGTTTACTCAGCGTGGTAATAATCAAACAACTGGTGCGTGATTGTGTGTGTGTGCGCGCGTGTGTGTGCGTGTGTGTGTGTGTGTATTTACTTTTACCAATTCAGGCTGGTGTCTTCTTCATCACTTTTTTCCATCACAATAGTCTTGTCAATAGAGCAGCCTGTTACACCTGTTTCGTCAGCCCGTTTTGTTCCTAGATAAACTGTGGATGTATAAACTCATATTATCCACAAGAACATGAGCATGTGTGTGTGTGTGTGTATGTGCGTGTGAGTGTGTGTGTGTAAACAGTGGAAACTTAACGAGAACTAAGAAAGTAATGTAGGAGCCAAACAAAGCAGCAGCAGACCATATATACTCAGGATTAAAATAATACCTGAAACAGGATGTTGAAATTATTAATCACTGTTGGCCAACACTGAGTCACTGCTTTAATCTAAACGTTTCCTGAATATTATTTTGATTGATGCCAGCTGTTTGTACAAAACATTTCAGCTATTTCCTCAACAATAAGCATGGAAATGGTTTCCCTTTAATCGTCTCCCAAAGGGGAAATCTTCTTGATCTTTCAGCATTAGCTCAGAATTTCGGTGGAATACCCTTACGAAACGTGCTGTGGCTGAATTAACAACCTTCCCTTGATTTACCCAACAGCTTGGAACGAGTTCAGACACAAAATGAGAAATCCATCTGTAGTCCTTGGTTACAAAACAACACAATTAAACACTCTCTGCGAAAACCCCTGGATGGACTCTCTCTCATACATTCAAACATGCTGTGACATCACTCACATCTGGATGCAAGACCGTTTAACACAACCCCTCTCCTTTCCCTTCCTGCCCCCGATCTGTCCCCATCTTCCCCTCTCACCCCCCCCGGCAAACCCTCTCTCCTCTCCTTCCTGTCTGTCTGTCTGTCTTTCCCACCCACGCTCACAGAGATGAAAGAGAAGAACCCCTGGCACACGCCCGTGACCATCATCATCACTGTGATTGGTGTCATAGCGATTGTTGCCTTGGTGACAGTAGCAGTTTTGCAGAATAGGCCCCTCCCCCAAAAGTACAAGGTATGGTGGAGGAAAATGTTAAAAATGTTGTAGCCTGTTTCCTGAGTGTGTAAGAGCCTGGTGCTTTACTGTGTGATCCACAAGCCAAATATGGTCTCCTGTCAACCTGGTACTGGTTTTAGAAATCCATCTCCAAATAAGGCCAGATGACGATGATAAGAATTATTAGTCACCACTTTTGCCATTAAATTGAGGCCCATTTGATCTCACAGCTACAGTTCATAGGCTGTTGCTTTACACTAAACTAATATTTCTGCTGATAATAGTAGTTGTAGCAAGTTTGCCCGTGGGCTATACAATCATACCACTGAATGTTTAAACAGCATGTCCGGATGGAACTCATCCAGAGTTATTGTCACTGAGCACTGAATTGACATTCCTCTCTCTGTCTGTCTCCACACTCCAGTATGGGATTGTGTTGGATGCTGGTTCCTCCCACACAGCTCTGTATATCTATGAGTGGCCGGCGGAAAAGGATAACAACACTGGAAGAGTTGAACAGACGCATTCATGCAAAGTCAAAGGTACAAGCTGCACAACTGCCCTAACTTTCATGCAAATGACCACTGATGAATACTTATGTAAATATCCAAGTGCAATCTTAGGCGAATATTAATATGCACATGTACTTAACTTAGTGTGCTAACGGTTATTAAATATGATAATTGTGTCCTAAACTTTGAAAATATATTTGGAAAAGTGTAAAAATTAATCATTTATAAATAATGGATTTGTTAATGGTCAGTCCCTTATTCATTCATACTTCACAGATCACTAGTTAGTCATTAACATGAATAACTTTTGGCACAGAATGTAAATAGGGATGGGAAATGATAACATTTTATTGACACCACTGCCATTGTCACGTCCTGTGGGTCACTCCTTATGATTGGAGGATTAGTCTATGCCCAGAATAAACCTGATTAACTTTTGGTGCAGATCCAGATAAAGGGACAGATCCAGGAATTTCTTCTAATTACCTTCATTTAAAGTCACCAACAAACCAAAGGCAGAGTGATACTTGCTTCTGCATAAACATGTTTCCTGTAAAAACAGTAAGATAGGGAGTGACTTTATTCCCGGTTATAGTAGCCAATAGTTACTTTGACACCATGCAACTAGATGTCAAAGTAGCTAACTCTGCCCAACCGTGAGCTCCCGGTGAAGAAAGCCGATTAAGTAAGAGGAGTTCTTGCCAAACACGGTCCAATGCAGCTGCCAATTTGATGATAGGGAGTGTGGGACCAAGGTGGATTTCTTGCCAGGTTTGGCTCCTGGCAACCAGGGGCCTAAAGTTAGTCAGCCTAATGTTGGCTGCATGACTAAATGAGCAGGCAGTAACCATCTAACAGCAGCTAAACTCCGTAAATCACCACAGTACTGGGTTCCCTGTCATTATCTGTGATGATTCCCTGTCATCATCTGGCTACAGCTGGTTTAGCAGTTCGCGCTTGGTCCCAACACAGGCCGTGTAAACTTGCGGTTACTTTAGAAAAAAGTACAAACATCAATTTTTCAGGAAACTCAAACATTTTCTTGCAACACATGGACTTCATTATATGTGATCCAGTTTCACCCAAAGCAGTAAATAAAGTTATATAGTTATAATAAAGTTATTTTGTGCAGTAGCCTTATCTGTGAGGCACGAAACCCAAAACGGTTCGCACCGGCAGTGTCTTTGTGACTTGAAAGCTAAAGATTGATTGATGGTTGGACAGCATGAAATTATTGGATGAAATAGGTTGGTTCAAGCTTCCATAAGCACATATGACATTTATGCGCTCTACTCAGTTCCAGTTTGGTTTGTCATAGAATCTGACATGTTGATTAATCATGTCGACCAGTCAAATGGACAGCTCAATTGATTTCTTTATGGATTAACTGAATACTTGCTTGGTCTAAAAATCATGACATAAAATAGTAAAGAATATCCATCACAATTTCCTACAGCCAAGCTGACATTCTTATATAGTCCGACCAACAGTCCAAAAAGGGGAATTAAATTAATCACAACCTAGGACAGAGGGAAGAAATAATTGCCCACAATGGAGATGCTGGAACCAATAATAGGTTCATATATTTGCCCAAAATATTACTGAAACAATCAATTATCACCATAGTTGCAGATTAATTTCCCAGCGAGCGACTAATCAATTAATCAGCTAATTATTTCAGCTCTAATCTTCTTACCCTCTGTAAAAGAGTTGCAGGGCATCTGCAGCCAAAATTATTGAAAATACATTAACATTGACAACACGACACTTGGAGATATGAATGTAAATAGGACATGGATTGTTGTATTGTAATGATTTACTTACATTTATTGCTGCAGAACTGATGACTCATTAAAAAGTGACCCATAAAATCCCTGACACTACTAATGACTTAATCACTTTGAGATTGCCAGATGCCAAAGTATTCCAACAAATAATTAATCATCCATCAAGACATTAGTTACAAGACAACAATTCATAGAAACAACTGTGCTTGTGCTGTGTGCCTCAACCTCATCCTCAGGGCACTTTCTGCTGCAACCAATTGTTATTGCTGAACTGTTAAAGTGCTTTTAATACACATCATGTCACAGCTAACAGTTGATTAACAATTGCTTTATATCCATCGACCGTCGGTGTGTGCAAGCCTCCCTCACAATGTAATTTACACTGGTTATCAAAGCTTTTCATACACACAAGACACCAATTCACAGACAAAAGGACCAACCAGCGTCTCTGAGTAAGGTTTGTTTGTAACTACAGCGCCCAATTTTTTTTTACTGTGCCTTTTAATGAGCAGTTTTTAACAATATCTTAAGCAGTAGAAGTCAAAGTATTGCACGACAAACCAAAGCATAACCGGAAAAAACGTAGAATAACACAGGTATCGTTTAACCAGGTACATAAACTGAGAAGTTAACACATGAACCTATGCTGTGTTCCAAAACATGTCTTTTTCATGACATTACGCTTTGAACTTTGACCCTCCGTTTATATGGCCATTGTAGTTCATAGCGTGTAATTTGAAGTAAAATTGAAAAAGTATGTAGTTCGGAATGTGACGTATCTTCCACTGCAGGTTAAAAATGTATGCAGCTGCCAGATGTAGGAGGACATCCTGGTATTTTTGACATACCATATTTTAACATGTATTGGGACTAAGGCCCAATCCCAATACACCGTCCATGCTTTTCTGTCTCTATCAGATTAATGGCAAATGGCATTATAATAACACCAGGATTGTAACACAAGAGAAATCAGCACAGCAAAAGACGCCGTGTTAGGAATGTCAGTTTGTAACATGACGAGGGATCTTTCAACAACTGCTCCTTGTAACCTTGTTCCAAAGGGCAAGGGATCATTCCAAAAAAGGTTAAGGGAAAAACTTGGAAATGGGATTGGGCTTAAATCTTGTTCTGGTTATTGAGATGCAGCCCTTCTCTACAGGAGGATGTGTACACTCATGCTGGATATCTGATCAGGGACACTCTTGGCTGTAATTTTGCCAACTGGGAAGTTTAATGGAACTTAAGGGTTCTACTTCCTCAATGGAGGGTACATCAGGCACGTTTACAGGAAGCAGACATCTTGATAACAACTTCTTCAAGCTTTCTCTACCATAGCAAATTCCAATCCATATTCTTGACCTTTAACTGCCAAGCAGGCAAGCATCTTTAGGCTCTTATTATGTTTTATGGCCCCTCGATTTAAACTAATTGACTTCAAACTCTTCTTGACATTTTGCTCAACTCACAGGTCCAGGCATCTCCAGCTATGCGCGCGATCCACTGAAGGCAGGGGAGTCGCTGAGAGTGTGTATGCAGGAGGCCGAGCAGTGGGTCCCAGGGAAAAGACACCAGGAGACCCCCCTTTATCTGGGCGCTACTGCAGGAATGAGACTGCTGAAGTACGGCATGCACATTCGAATGCATCCCTAAATCAAACATTAAACACGCATCCATTAAAGAGTAACACAGCCTGCCTTTTCATGCGGCAACTGAGGTGACTTCCTCCCAAGCTTAAACTCTGTCATTATGTTCACACTGGCAACGAAAGTGCTGCTATCTGTAGCCTTTTCCTTCCTCCTATTTTGTGATTTATCTCCACTTGAACTGCCAGAGCAGCGAATATGTTACTGTCAAATCCATTATATGCAACACAGTCTATTTATTATTTATAGGCTCTGGTATTGATTTGAATTATGGATGTGAGTCACTCTAATGAATTTGTGTTGTGTGTTCCTGCAGTATAGAGAACAGCTCTGCATCAGACGAAGTCTTAAAGGCTGTGGAGAGTGCCCTGCAGAAGTTCCCCTTTTCCTATCAGGGTGCCAGAATACTCAGTGGCCAGGAGGAGGGTGCCTTCGGTTGGGTTACGGTCAACTACTTGGACGACCGCCTCACACAGGTCAGTGCGCATGTGTTTGGATGCATATTATGCATTAGTTTTTCTCCTTTGAGATGTGCTTTCTGTGTGCCAGTCAGTGTGAATCTGTCAGTGCCCCCCTGCTGTGAACTAACTTCACTGCCTTTTGTCTCTGCTGCAGGGCTTGGACACCACAGGTGCTCTTGACCTTGGAGGGGCCTCCACTCAGATTAGCTTTGTATCTGACAAATTTGACGGTTCAGAGTCACCGAGCAACTCCGTGATCTTCCGGCTCTACGGAAATGATTATAACCTGTACACTCACAGCTTCCTGTGTTACGGGAAAGACCAAGCACTACGAATGACACTGGCACAACAGACTCAGGTAAATTTTGAGGTCTCGGGAATATTTATTTTTCTCTGTTAACATCAGCTGTGTTTATATCTAATTGTCAAGCTAACTTTTGAAATAGCGCAACAAAAAAAGAATGTGGTTTAAAGTGAATAACCTACGTTAAGCATAGCAGAAGTAGGTGGCATAGGCTATATTGCGAATGACTGCAATAAGCAGAGATAAAGACATAGAGGTCGCTAACAGAAAGCAAAAACCAGTTCTGTTGCGGTTTCCATCGAAAATGGTCAAGATGCTGTCTTTATGGATGCACCATGGTCTCCTCATTAGTCCACACGTACATGTTGCTATTACTGGCTGGGTTTTCGCACATTTATAGGATTATCCCGAAAGCCACCAAAAAAAACTTGAATGTTTGTACATCTCCCATTAAGTGCATGAACTCTTTTTGATGAAAAAAGCTTTATATAATTCAATACTTTAAAATGCGCATTAAAAATACATAGATGAAACAGGGCTGTTAATAGACTGTTAAAATAAATAATCTGAGATAATTTGAGATATGCTGAAATGTACAATGACATTGAATTTGATTAGTTCCCTCTCTGTCTCTTACACCTCTCTCTCCTAGTCAGGTCAAGCTAGCATATTAGATCCTTGTTTCAACCCCGGCTACAGTGCAGTGAAGAACTACTCAGTCCTATATGATAGTCCCTGTGTGTCAGACCGAAAACCCCAGACAGCTCCAGCAACCTTCAATCAAATGGGCAAAGGAAACTTCAAAGAATGCCAGGAGGTCGTCAAAAGCGTCTTCAACTTTACCCACTGCAAATACAGCCAGTGCTCGTTCAATGGGGTCTTCCAGCCACTTCTGCAGGGGCCATTTGGGGTAATGTCACACAGTGTTTATTTATCAGCATCTTTCAGTGGCCTGTGAGACACTGTGTGTTGTTTGGAGAGTTGCACAAACAAACCACAGGGCCTTTATAACACTGCTCTATCAGTTGTAATCATTAAGTCACAGTTCACTGAGCAACTTGTGTTTTGGGCGTAACTTGTCCTTATCAATAAACAATGATTGGAGCTTTGAGTGCTCCTTGTTCACTCAAATGTTCATGATTTGGATCCACAAATTAATAATTTGTTTTCTTGCTCATTAAGCTAGTCTTATCTAGCCACACAGATAGTTTGGTTTTATCTTATCTATCCCTGAGATTTTTGACAACACCACAGTATAATGTAGGTGAATGGTATCTTATTTGTGGTACACATTATTGAGCACTTTTCTACAGATATATTTGAGCTAGCTACTTCTAAGAACAAGTTCCATAAACAATTTTATCAGAAAACACATGTTATGTAGATATGAATAGTGATGACAGTGCAAATAGTCACACACACACACACTCTCTTTACTTATCAAAGCTTTTATTGTTGTAGGAAAATCATTCACTTCCCAGACACTTGATATATAGCTGCTGCCGTCTTACCTCAAGTTGAACTGAAGGGTCTTATTTATTTCAATATTTTCATGATAAGCTTTAGTAGAAGGAAAGTTAAGTTGAATGTGTTTTTATTTGTCACAGTTGTTCTGATGGACTGTACTGCCGCTACACTCATTCATGGGCCACGATTATATATCACTTAGGAGCGGCATCTAGTGGTAAAATTGGGTATCAATCATTTGGTTGAGTAGTCGTCTTATGTCAAACTGCTTTGAAAATCCTTACAATTAGTGTAAATGCATTTTCAATTTATTAAGGATTTTGGAGGGACAAGTTAGACTGTGGTAGGATCCACAGTCTAGGTACTTACTAGAAAATATAAGACAGGAAAGGACAAGTTCATTTCTTTTTGCGTCACCTCTTCCTCTCTGTGTCTCTCTTTAGGCTTTCTCTGCTTACTACTTTGTGATGAACTTCCTCAATCTCACTGATACATCTATTCCCCTGAAAGCTGTCGAGGATAAGCTAAAAAGCTTCTGCTCAACTCCTTGGAATCAGGTCAGGGCATAATTATGCATCCGTTATTCATGCACAAAAAAAATTTCCTGCAATATTTATCTACTTTCCTGTCTTATCTATGTCCTCCAGCCTGCCCATACTGTACATTGATGATATCACTGCTTGAACAGATAATGCAGCAGCATCCAGAGGTTAAAGTGAAGTATCTGGCTGAGTACTGTTTCTCCGGCACATACATCCTCACCCTGTTGACAGAAGGATACAAATTCAACCAGACGAGCTACTCCAACATAAAATTCATTAAAAAGGTCAGTAGATCACAGTCCACTCCTTTCCTATCTCACACACCCCAAAGCTGTGCCCCTTCCTTTAAGTCATATCCTACAGTGTTGATAACCTTCTGGATAACCTCAGCTCAGCAAACACTAACAACATCTATCCACAGTAGTTCCAAGAGAAATATTCAACGTTGAATGCAACCAACCTTTGTGAAGCAACAGACATGCTGCACTTTGCCTTGATTGGAAGCAAAGCCCTTCCCATCTGACACGTAACTCAATACCAGGACTGAGTAAAATGGCCTAAATGGACTCAAACTGTATGCAGGGTTTTTTCTTTGTTTGTACCTTAGCAGACAGTGCTTTGTAATTTGTCTCACACTTATTAGTTCACACACACTTATACCATGGGGTACTTCATTGATTTTGAGAAGAAATTCAAACTTTGAATTTTACAAACTGAGGTGATAACACAAACTCAGTTATATTCATTTTCTCCATATCTGAATAAACAAGCTTCTCTCAGAGGTACATAAGGACTGTTTGAAGCTAGGAACGTGGCACGGTCCGCCACTCCAGTTTCAAGATGAAAACTAAGAGAGTTTGTTTATTTAGTCTTTTTAGGCATTTAAAACAAAAGAAGTCTATAGAGCACCTTTAAATATGTGAATATATATAGACAGCAACACTTTGCTCTCAATGCAAGCCAAGGCTTTAACATACACTACTCAGAATTAGGTAAGGATATTGGGATATTTTTCGTGTTTCACTTGATGAGGTTTCTTCAGTTCTGGAGGGAAGCTACATGCTATTATAGTCTGTGTGGGAGTGTCTTTACAGAGTCGGTAAAGACGTGTTTGAGTCCTTAGGGCCACTTTTGGGTCGTTGCCAAACCGGCATTCATGTGGGTTTGCTAGGGCTAGGTGTAAATGTGTTTGGGTGGGCTCAGTGCTGCATTGAAGGTGGGTGATAAGTATTGTCGTAGGCCACCTCCATATGAATCATTATTAATTAGGATAAAGTAAAGCAGCCTTACAAGAGCACATCACCAGTGGACACGTAGAAGCTCGACCGAGCTAGCTTGCAGAAAAACAACAAACCGTTAGGCCGATAAAACACAAGAGCTGGTTCTTACCTTGGACTCAGGCTTAATGGCGGGTGGAACTTAGGTGAGTATCCACTTATTAGTAGCGTCAGCAGTCCAACCACAGAGTTATGAAGCAGAAAGCGACCAGTAACATGCTAAAAGACGTCAGTTGTGTAGAAGACGGTGCGGTTGTAATGGCCGCGCTGCGCACCTGAGTGAATCTGATTGGACGTTGAGCCGGTTGCTAGGCAGCGAGAATAGCTGCGACTGTATGGAGGATCAAAAATGTCACATAAAACGTTTATTATTACAAGATTTTACAAATTAATGAATTAGTCCGTAAATAAGCAGATTTTGTTGCAAAGCATCTAATTGAATTATGTATAAAAGAGCAATAATAATAGTGAGTTATTTTATGTAGATAACATAACCTATTGAGAGAGTTTAGAAATTAATATATTATTAATTTTTTTTTATGCCTAACAAACTCAATAAACACACTGACCATACAGGACAACGCAATTATATAGTTTTACTTTGTTTCTATTTGGCGGACCCTGGCACCTTTCTATCGTCAAAGACTGTTCTTGAGACCGGCGATAACAGCTTGTTTATTCAGATATGGAAAAATGAATACGTGTTTAGTTTGTGTTAATACCTCATTAATATTATAAATATTACAATTCTTAGTTGAAATTTCTTCCCCAAGACTGCATAGTGCCCCTTTTAGCATTAGCATAACTTTAAGAGAAATGTCACATTCAAATACTGTAGAATTCCAAATATGTGACAAATATTAAGGAAATACCAACATGAAGTTTCTTAGTAGGGATTCACTACAGCTTCATTTCTTCATGACCCAATCTTTCAAGTCTTTAAACTCCAAAACTATATCCCTTCATTTTGTGTCTTTTTGATGATCACTGCGTGCCGTGTTGTGTGAAAGTGTGGCTTTTACTTGGGCTGATATCTGTGAATGATGACCTTGCTACTAATCAAACTTTCAATAACTCCTCGTTTCTCCCCTTACTTATTCATTTTCCCCGTTAAGTCTGTTAACAACTACAGTCTGAATACGCCCAAACTGTGTCTAACGGTGTGTGTCAACAAATGACAGTGAGCAGTGACAATTTCCCTCTTCCTGCGTTTGTGTCCAGATAAAAGGCAGTGACGCAGGCTGGACGCTGGGCTACATGTTGAATCTGACCAACATGATTCCGGCCGAGGCCCCCGACTCTCCCCCTCTACCCCACGCTGGCTACGTCTCCATAGTCACCATCATGGCGGTGCTGCTCTTCATCCTTTTCATCGTCAGCCTGCGTCCTCTCTGGCCCCGCTGCTCCAAACAGCCACAGATCGTATAAACACACACACAGATGTACAGCATGAGTGACGGCGGAGGGAGGAGTATGTGAGTGAGATGGTGTGAGCTGCTCTACCGATATGCGAATAACACTTTCCCAGCCTTTGTGGGGAGGTCAAAGGTTAAGGTCCGCTACACAACCACCGTCCTTCGGCTCATGTTGATTCAAGGACGCTTTCAGAAGGGACAAATACTTTCTCACACTGGGGAGTGAGTACTGCCACTGTACGTTGAAGGACTGCGTGTGTGTGTGTGTGTGTGTGTGTGTACGTTTGAGTATGAATGTGTGATTTCTGAACGTGTGCACCCGCATCAGTCTGCATGTTTGTGTCTCGATTTACAATGTGAATATGATACTGTATAAAATAAAATAATCCAAGTTTATGTAAGACGATTAATCCGCTTGTAATTTGTACATTTGCGAAGAAATGATCAGCTCTAAAATGTTCAATGTTGCTTTTTTACATTCTACATTTATTTAAAAAACTACCATCACAAAGACCAGCATCAAAATTATCTATGGAAGACTTTGGATTTGATTTTTTTTAAAACTATGCCACAAGCAAATGTGTAAAAAAAAGTGTATATTTTTCACCTAAAATCCAACATATACTGCACATCTCGTCAAACATCCTTGTAAACTAGGACAGCATTGACAGAATACACAAAACTTGACTTTAGGAGTCACAATGACATTTTCTTGCAGCTTAATTACATTTTTAAGAAAATTTCCCTTAAGCAGCATGAAATATAAATGCCCACTACAAACGACCAACATGTGAAGCTTTCTTTTTTGTATGGTCAAGGACAGTGCTGCCATCTAGTGGTTGGATGTCGCACACTGCAGCAAGATCACTCCAATGAAATACATGCATTCAACCGTATGGTCATTAAACAGGCGGCAGTTTGTGGATGTGGTTTAATTGTATTGCATTAAACTGACAAGCTGGATTATTTTCGCATGTTCTCCACCCAATTTATATCACTTAGGCTAATTTAACCACACGAAAAATGTTAACAGGAACTCAACATTTAAACCTCCATGAATAAGGGATTTATTGGTGTACAGCAGCATTAGATTGTATACATTTTAACTACACTACCATTCAAAAGAGTGACTCTATTTTATATTTCTTAATGGTCTTTCGTGCCTCTAGGATCTAAAAATTCCTCTTTAGAAGCAGATGTTTTTGTTGTTTTGGTGGTCTGATGGTTCCACCAGACAGAACATACCTCTGAGCGACACAAGTAAAAGAAATTAGGAGCTTAGGATCGGTATCGGTGCAGGTTTGAATGGGAACAGGTTCATGTTTCGGTGTCAAGTGTACGATAACAAGGTGGTACTAACAGATAAGATTCAAGCAAAGCTATTCCGAAGGCTTTAGAACAGAAACAGAAGGTGATCGACAGTTTACACTAGTGGCTTTTATGGCGCTTTTCTGGGCTGGAAAACAAAATGAAGAGGTTTTCAAGGCGGAAATGGTTTCTGCCCTTTCATCCAACACTGTGGGGACAAGTTTACCATCCAAAGCTGTACCATTGCTGCATCAAATGTCTTGTGTATTTCAACCAGGCCAGGCTTTTACATTCCCTATGTCGGGCTAGAATTTAAGTGTGTTAGAACAATGCATATTTTAAAATAAGTTTGCAAAACTGGAAAATAAACTTCATAAATACAGAAGTGCAGGAAAAAAAAACTGTGCAGCTTTAGGAACAGCTTGGGTTGAAACTTTTTTTTCATTAAAATAAGAGAATGTTTGTGCTCAGCAAGTAAACTGATAAACTATCCTACAAACAAAATGCTCAAAGGGTCAGAAACGTTGTTAAAGGAGCCGCATTCAGCCAAGCTGAATATGTCTGGTCTGGACTTGTGTTACGTATGTTGTTGCGTTTTGTACCTACATTATCCAAAATGTTTCAACAACAACCTTCGAGAAAGTCACACAGAAAGGAAGGAAGCCAGCTGACGAGACAGAGCATGGCATGAGTTCAACTTTAAAACACTATCTGATCTCTGAACATCTCTGCCTGAGTCACGTAGATAGATTTTAATCAGCAGTCGTGGCAGTTTACCAGTGAAGACTCCCATGACCATGTGTTTTGTTTGATTGAGAGACCCCTAGCAGCATAACTTCTATATATATAAATCGCCTTTAGGCAGGTGATCACAAACTACTGAGCAGTAGAGTACTGGAAGTGTACTAAAAGTGGCACTATGTAGTTTTGGAAAATAAATTTAAACTCAGAATTTTTATATTTACAATATTAAGGCGGAGATAATAAAAAATAGACTTATTTATTTCTTCCATAACTGAATAAACAAGCTGCTCTCAGAGGAAAATAAGGTCCCCAGAACATGTTTGAAGCTAGAAATGTGGCAGGGTCCGCCACATATAAACAAAGTAAAACAGCGTGAAATTGTTTTGTCCTTAAAGGTCAGTTTGTTTATTTTTTTTAAACTACATATAAACTACATAGTGCACCTTTAATAGACACAATAAAGTTACTTAGTATATTTCCAGATGCTATCAACACCTGAAGGCCAACAATCACCAGGAAGAAAGTTTATTTTTTGGCATAATCAGATCTTCTTCTTGCACGTAACGTACAATAAGCCATCTGATGGTATGCCCGATTGTCTTCGTGCTGCTTCCAAGAAGGCAAATTTCCTATGCAAATACCTCCCCAGAGCATAAAATGTGCCGTGAGCCGGTGTGAAATCCTCTGGAGCAAAACTGTGCCACTTTGGAATTACAGCGCAGAGACTTTGGCAGGAAGTAGGAACCTGGCGGGGGTTTCCCTCCGTTTCGGGGGGCCCGGCCCTTCCTCTGCGTCACAGATCAGGCTCTTATCTGCGGCGAATTGAGGGTGAGGGGAGGCAGGAGAGATCAAGAAAACAACGCCATCCTGATAGTCTGTGGGTGGTTCCTGCTTTCACGCCACAAAATGTCTGTTGGTGTTGGCAGTAGCAGAAAGCAATCCCTTTTTTTAAGTGATTAAGTGCTTACATATGGATGTGGTGTACTAAGAGTGCTCACGCTCAGTTCATTTAACAGTCTCTTAAAAACAATGTGTTCCAGGCGATCTGTCATCTCAGGTTTCCGTTAGCGGCGGGTCCTGATACCGGGGTGTAAGGCGTCGACTTGTCCTGCCGGAGAGATGCAGCTTGTTGTGACACAGAGGGGATGACTGGCGGACAATGATGCCCCTGGTCCGATGGGTCGGTCAGCTGGTCGCTCATGTGATCCCGATCGATGATGTTGGTGGTCTCGGAGTCCAGCTCTCGAACGCTTTCTCGGTAAAACCTCTGCCTGAGGCGCTTCATCTGGGGGAGCTCGCAGCACGTCTCCAGCACCACCAGGACGCACACCAGGCCCAGCAGCAAGTAGACTGGGAGAGCAAACAAGATGGCAGCATGAGTAACAAACACCAGTGTGACTAATAAAACAAATCTGGGTTTGGTCAGAACAGTGAGGGCGTGGTGGCGCACAGACAGCTTTGTTTCACTGTGCCAGTCAGAAAAGCTAAATAGCAAAAGGTCAAGAATATGTTGACCCAGTAGTCTCGTTTTTTGTGATTATTGTGTTTAATTTATGTTAAAGGATCGACTAGTCCTCTGCAGCGGTGGCTCCAGGTGTGAGGGCCGATACACCCAAAGGTGACCGACACAAAACCAATCATGCAGAGCTAAATTTATGTTTTTGCTCCAGAGATAAATCATTCAACAAGACTGATCCCCTGACCGATTCCTCCAGTGCCGTCGCCCATTAGCAGTCCTGTGCTTTATTTCCTATTCCGAAACAGACCTGCATTACTAATGACATTCGCATCAGCCTCAGACGTGCTTTGTGATTAGTGCTCATTAGCTGAATGTGAGCGTGCTAATGTGCTAAACTAATGTGGGATACACAACAGCGGGGCTTACTGGGTGCTTCTGAATTCCAGGTCCCGTCAGGGTTGCTGCGAGGCAGGAGCTGCTCATTAGTTCACCACAGCGATCGCAGCTGTTTTCTCACTGTCGCTCTGACGGCAGACTCCGACGGCAGACTCCGACTGTCTCTCGCTCAGTCGAGAAACTTCTCCTTAAACTACTGAAAGGAGTAAGACCAGCACACAAATCCCTGCCTGGCAAGCGCCGGACACACATCCCCAATGCCGGAGTTAAAAGGGTCAGCGTCCTCGCCCCACATGGCCGTAACTTCACTGTGTTTAGCCCCAGAAGTTAACGATGGCACGATTGAGAGATAAACACCCCTGCCACCAATGTTCTTGACTTCAACGACTTCTTTCCATTTTCTCTCCCACATTTAACCAATGCCAACGACGCATGCCAAAAGTGCAAATAACTCTCAGGCGACACTACTTTTTGTGCGCTCTGGTGGGGTAACAATGTTACGATGGTCAGGGCTCAGTATTCAATGACTGTCAGCCGTTGGCGATGGAGGATACCTTCATCCATCAACTAGACCGGCCCACAATAGTACAGCCACCTACAAAACTACACAATCTCCCTGCAGCTGTTAGTTGAGTGCTTGCGGGGGCCTTGTCCATGAGTTTTTGGCCTTTATAAGCTATTTTTTTGGCCTTACACCATACTAGATTCCGAGTGATTTTACTCCTGCTGTTGAGTCCTACCTTTACCACTGCCGGTTTACCCACATCACCCAAATTGCTAGATGTAGGATGATCTCATAAAAACACTTTGAGTGACTAAGGGACAGCAGCAGGGTTGGGAACTTGCAGCTACTGGGCCATCGGAACGAAGGCATGGCATCAAAACAGCAATGCTAGCACTGTAACTGTAATACTGGCATGCTGTTGTTCGAATTTAGCTCCGAGCTCGTCTGTACCTTCGAATAGCCAAACAAAGCCGCTAGCATGACCTTTGACTCTTTCCCCGCTCTAAAATACTGGCTAACCTTCAGATTTCCAGGCCTTTACAAACATGGCAAAGTAAAATAACTAAAGCAGCTACGGTCCTCACAAGTCCTGGACTGATGCTATCTCAGACAATGAGGCGATGCTGTGTTTTCAGTGGTTACCAATCCAACAAGGCTGGGAACCTCTGCACTACAAGGTAAGAAGGTATTATCATTACTATTGAGCTCCTGAAACTTCTTTTGCCTGTTTTCTTCTTCTTTTCTGGAGATAAAAGGCTTCCACCTGAGGGCAGACGCAGTATATTTAGCTCCCCACTCACTTGTAATGGCCAGCCTGTACAGCTGAGGGTGTTGGATGTCCTCTCTACTGTGTGTCTCGCCGGGGACATAATCCCCGAGGCCAATGGTTGTCAGAGAGATGAAACAGAAATACAAAGACTCCAGAAAGTCCCAGTCCTTCTCCAGGCTGGTGAAGATCCACGCGGGGATGATGAGGAGCAGCAGGGCCATGACGACGCCGAGGCAGGTGGCGTGTATGGCGGCCAGCTTCGGTTTAGACACGGCCCATCGATGGTGGAAGTAGGACACCGGACGGCGACTCACCAGGACCATGATCCTCTGCACCACGACGGAGAGGAAGAAGAGGGTGACGGGGATGCCACAGAGGGAGTAGAAGATGCAGAAGGCCTTCCCTTCATCCGAGAGGGGAACAGTGTGGCCATAACCTGGAAACAAAACCAAACACGCAGCAGGCCGTTAATTACAGAAAGGTATAATTAGAGGTGGGACTCTACTCCAGGAGCCACTTAGCCTCTCGCGAAGCTCGACACAGAGAACGGTAATTAGAGAAAATGAAAGAAGGCAAGGGAGAGAAAGACAAGACCCTCATTCGACAGCAACATCTCCTCTTAGCAGAGACAAGTTTGAATCAAGACTGTCTGAATCTTAATTAATGAATATCAGGCCAAACTAATGTTTACACAGAGCGCCAAAGCTCTGTGGGTTTTAATTTGCCTCCTTTAGCATAGCTAATGCTTTAACTGTGTCATGGAGCTTCGGGGACGTCAGTTCTCATTAAAAACCCACAATAAACACCTTTAAACCCGCTTCTGTTTCCTGAATAACAAGTGGCGCAACACGTAAAGCCTGACAATATGTTGGTACAGTCAATAAGGAACTTTAATTACCCTGGAAGATTACCAGGCCATATGCATTCTGTCCTTGTGGTGACCCTGATATAACCTTGACTGCTTTTTGCATCATGAGCTGTAACATGATCATTACAGTTTCTAATAAGTCACTCTGTATAAAGGGTGTGTGAGCCTAAATGACTTAGTTAAGGACCAAAAACAACATATTTACGTGTATAGCTCCAGACCTGCTGGTTTACTAGACAGTGTGAAACCCACATGTATTTATAACTGATAACTGATAACACAGCTAGACGGATGTTTCATAAGCTGGCAAACCAGTATCAGTTGGTTGGGCTCTATATTAATTGATAGATTCTGAAGATTAAGTATATCTTTAATCAGATTAATCACCTTTTATTGTATATTCTTTACAACATATCTGGAGGGGCTCTTTAAGAGTGCGATATGGGAGAATTTTAGTTGAAAACATAAAAAAATATAAAAGAATGTGAAGGAATGACAGTTTTGACATTATGACATCTACATGTTGTGTATTGACTAACTTTAGCATGCTAACATGCTAGCCCCGGTTCGCCCCGGTCTGAAGCTCCTGTGGTCGCACCAACATTCCCCCAGTCTGTACTGCTAGCTGCACGGCTAACTGAGCTAACTTGCTAACAGCAGCTACAGTTAGCAGCTGTGAGCTTTCTGTGGCCCCTGTTTGTTTGAATAGGAGTGTGTTAGCTGGCCAATTGTTACATATGGCACCTTTAACTGCAACATATGAAAACATATCAGAACAGACAGCTGGCTAATTAAAGGGGCGCTACCTAGTTTTGGAGAACACTTTCAAATGTAAGGTAATAATTTGAACTCTGAAATATATATATATATTTTTTTTTCTCCATAACTGAATAAACAAGCTGTTCTTAGAGGAAAATAAGGTTCACAGAACACAGTTTGAAGCTAGAAAGGTGGCAGGGTCCGCCACATATAAACAAAGTAAAACAAAGTATGAAGTTGTGTTGTCTTTTAAGGTCAGTTTATTTATTCAGTTTGTTTAGTTTTGTCAGTGAAGCTCTGCCTCTTCTTCCTCTACACTACACAGTGCACCTTTAAAGCAAATCCATCAGCAATGACGCATTAAGGTGTCACCTCACCTGTGGTGGTCAGCACGGTGCTGGTGAAGAACAAGGACGACACAAAGTCCCAGTTGTGTTTGGTGTCGTTCCCCAGCACGGACACTCCGTAGTTGCTGGCCTCCAGGGCTCGGACCAGCAGCTCCTCCAGACGCGCGTCGGACACACAGGTGTTGTTGGACAGGAAGTCCCGCCGGGCCGCCTCCAGCTCCAGCCGCAGCTCCTGCTCGTAGGGCAGCTCGATGGCGGAGAAGATCCCGGCTCCGATCAGGAGGTAGAGGATGTAGCCGACGACCAGGAGCGCAAAATTCAAGGCTGACTGGTGCCGCTGCGCAAACATAGCGCACCTTTCCGCACAGCCGAGCGCCATCACTGCACTTTAATGATTTGATTTGCGGACAGGAACTCTTTTCACCGCCTGTCTGCTCTCTCCCGTCCTCTCTCTCGCGTCTTCCTCATTCCTCACATCCCAGTGTGAGAAGTGGTGACGTTGCTGCGCCAGGTAGAGTGTGTGTGTGTGTGTGTGTGTATAGGTGTGTTTGTGTGTGTGCGGTGTGTGTGCGCTGCCCTGTCCAGCCGGTTCAGCAGGTTCTCTGTTTTCAGTGATGACAAAGGATTTGTTTTCCTCTGACACTCAGGTTTCTTTGGAGACCCAGATTTGTCAGAGTACAGCAGGGAACACCACTGTGACTGACTTTCACTCACAGGCATGAAAACTGATGTAAAGAGACAGAAGAAACGGAATTAAAGGCAATAAACTGATGAAATAAAGTCTCCTGCTGCGTGATCAGTGACGAACAACCAATAATATTCTTTAAGAAAGTAATTACTCAAGTACTGTAGTCTTTCTTCTGGAGCTACAGCTTTAGTTACTGTACTTCTACTTCTACTTCTACTCCATTACACTACAGAGGCAATTGTACTTTTTCCTTTTACTCCACTACATTTATCTGACGGTTACTTTTAAAAGTGTACGATTTTACAAATGAAATACCCGGTTTTAATACGTAAGTTACAGCTTGTTGATAATACTTTTGTGCTTTTACCCGAGTACATTTTCTACTTCTACTCGTGACACTACAGAGGCAGTTATTGTACTTTAAAGTACAGGATTACAAAAAGTGTTCTTGATGATACTTCTGTACTTCTCCCTGAGTAGAATGAGTATTCACATAAGTACATTTACTCAAGTATTATTGTACTTAAGGCATTTTTTTTTTCAAGAACTTGGACTTGACTTAAGTATTTTTCATACTTCCATGCAACATTTGAGAATTTAAGTTACTTTGCATGTTGCATGGTGGGTTTTTCAATTATTTCATGTTATCAGCGATCAGATGACAAAACTAATCAGACAGACGCTGAATGTCGGATTCAGTAATCAGCCTGGCAGAAAAGTAAAAGTGCGACTGACTTAAAGTACATTCATCTTCAGAAAATTTCTTTTAAAGACAAACTTTTACTCAAGTAGAATTGTTGAGGTTGTCTTTAATTTCAGGAAGGCTTTCTGGGTACTTTTTCCAGCACTGCCTCTACTGGAGTGAACAATCTGATTACTTCCTGCACCACCACTAACTTCTCCTCCCTCTGTTAACATTCCTCAGCACAGTTTCTTCCCTCCCCCTCCACACGTGTGGTGATTACTCTCACCACTGGAAGGTGCTAGAGACCACGTTTCCACAGCTCTGTCTGTGTGTGCTGCGATGGCGTCACCACATAAGGCAAGGGAAAAAAAAGAAGAAACAACTGAAAAAAAACAAAAAAAACAAAGTATTTTATTGATAAGTTACCAGCAGACATCTGCACAAATATCTACTAACTCCATCGTGAAGTCGTCCTCCCGTCTGCCCCCCCACCCTCCCTTTTCACGTCTGGCATCTGGCAATAAATAATTATTTACAACCATTTAGCAAAAAGAGCAAATGAAAAGCAACAAGAGGCTACTGTCACTAGAGGTGCGGTGAGAGCTTTACAGTAATATACAGCGAATGAAAAGCTGAGTGATCGATAGATGACGGTCACTAGTTGATAGTTCTGGCAGGATAAAGGCGTCGGTCCGGTGCGTCCTCTCTCCGTCTCCTAAGTTGTATTAAGATGATTTTTTTTCTCTGAAATGAACGAGGATCTTCTGTCGGGTGGTTCAGTTATCTGAGGGAGGGAAGCGAACAGACACAGGTCATCAGAGGCGAGCTGTTAGGCGAGTATTGTGCTCGAGTGTTTCCATTTTCTTTTACATTAAAGGAAAGAAAAGGTCGAAAAATGTAATATCAAAAATGTTGCTTTTTCCCTCTCTTTCTCTCATTAATCATCCCACACATCAGATGTGTGACTCCATCAAGCGGGCTGGGGCCCTTAAGGTTGAGGACCGCTTGACTTAAACATTTAACTGTATATGAAGTATGTAATGAGCTCGACCTCGACACATTGTTGCCTTAACAATCTAATTGTGCCATGGTGACAAACACTTCTACGGCTCGAGAGCTTTAATTTGAATGTTTACGTAGATTCACGCTTCTCTACTCGTACCATGAATATAGTACTTTGTCTTGTGGAGGATAATATTATGTAGTATTTTTTATCTTGTTGTATTGGCAACACACAACTTCCCTCTCCGCCCCTGGTCCATAATAGAAATCGATCACCTGTTAACCTTCCTTTCCTCGGGTAAATGCTGATGGTTTCATTATTCTACATCCATTAGTCTGCGTGGTCGACATTTTACTTCATAACGAAACTCTGAAGCGGACAACTTGCCCATCGCCGCACGTTCAAGTCGTGGCGATGGACGTCAGCAGTCGGGACAGACGTTTTCTGGACAGGATTTCTTACCCCTGCACTCATATCTGAGGTCTGAGAAGATGACGTGCTCCTGAGAGAAGACAAACAGTCCCAGCCTGCCTCCAGCCAGCGTGTGGTCGTACACCGCCCCCGAGTCCGAGAGGATATCCCGGCCTTCGTACACCACCACCCTGCGAGGGGGGAGCGAGACAACATCAGTATCATCACAACACGGCGCTCAACATGTGTTTTACTACAGAAGAGGATCACCGTGGAGGAAAAAGTTGCACACATTTAAATCTGATTAAAAACAAACCAACAATGTATTCACTTTTACCTGTACTTTTGATTTTTTCATTTTCCATTAGATACTTTAAGATTTTTACTCGAGTGCTATTCGTAAGGGTGACTCACTTTTACCAAAGATGTATTTATACTTCTCCTCTTTTCACTTCTTCCCCACAACACTTCAGAGGAATATATAGATATTTTTATATCTGACTTACAGTAATTCATACACTGATGGCGGCGGCTGCCATGCAAGGAGCCGACCAGCACATCACGAGCAGTTTGGGGTTCAGCATCTTGCCCAAGGACACTTCCACATGCAGACCAAGGGAATCGAACCAGCGACCGTCCCGTAACAAGACACTGGGTCTACCCCCCGAGCCACAGCCGCCCATTTAAGGTTAGGATTTTACAAAGTTTAATATAATCTTATGAGATTTAATGCATTGTTGACAACAAGCTGGATTGAGCTCCACGTCAGCAAATTACAACATTAAGATGCTGCCTACATGTTCATATATCAGTAATAATAATCCAGTGTATAACAATATAACTGTGGCAGAGGACATTCTGTCTCCTGCATTTATTCTGTCGAGCATATTTCTCTGTTTATTGCTTCTTTTTTACAACGGGAATATTTTTCATGCAACTTTGCGTACTATGTTTTACACAAAGCTTCTTTCTTTCACTCGGCCTTTGTCGAGTTCGTTGACTTCTTCTTGTATTCTCTGCCCTGTTCCCTATTTTACTATCACTAAATAAAAGCCGAGGACGTGACGTCAAACGGAGCTATATTTACAGCACTTACAGTGGAGCTTCTTAGCAACGAAGTTAAATATCAATACGTGTTCGTCCTTCAAACAAAATCAAAGAGCAGGAGCTTCTTTTCAGCCTCACATTCAGCAAGCGTGCAGTCGTCATTCAGCTGCCTGGAATCCAACGACGGCCGCAGACAGCGTTCCTTTAAGAGTATTCAAAACATTTGAACACATAATAGTTTGTTCTCCTTCTTCTCTCACCACAGCGCCGATGTTGTTCGCTACGTAAACAGCACCAGGCGCAGAGAACTCGTCGCCCGGGGGCTGTTTTCTGAAAGTCCATTAGTGAGAGGAAAACTAAGTGGATGTGGCAGGTTGAGGAGAACTGAGTACAACAAAGAAAGTGAATTACACTGTTACAAAACAACCTGCCGGAGATTGATGATATCCTCAAAGAACATCTGCGGTCGAGTTTCTCTTCTAAAGATGGCACCGAATGTGATTTTCACGAATTTGAGGAGTTTTTACAGTAAATTGCTCCTCCGGTGAAACCAGCAGGAGCTGAACAGAGAGCGACTGAGCCCAGAGTGTGGAATCGTAAAATGTTTGTGTTTTTTTGATCTCATTTTATCTTATTTAGTAAGAATTTCATTCACTTGTCAGGGTTGCTGCTTGTTTTGTAAGGCGCGCTTGCTTTGGTGTTTTTAGAGTTTAGAACATTTCATTCATCAATTTGTTTTCATTTACTTCAAAACATTTTGGAAAAAAAAATCTGCTTGCAGATGCTTAAACCTGCTCTGGTTTTTTGATCTCCAGCAACTGGCACCGTTTTTTTAATTGTAAAAGCAGCATAAATTTGAAATGCTTCCACTGAGAAGTGAAAATAGTCGGTCTTGTTTTGTTTCGGAGAAATATCCACGTGCTGATTCGATTTTAAGATGTTTGTTCCGAGATTGTGCTAAAATTAAGATGCTTTATTCTTAGGTAACATTATTGGGTGTGACATTTCTTGTCAATTATCTTTCTGCATAAATCTGTCTCTGTAAGTTGGTTGTCCTACTGGACAGAAATGACCAGAAATGCATTTCAATAGCAAAACCATACAGGACGATGATGGAGTTGTGATGTGCAGTAAATGGGCTAAAACACCAGAATGGCCCTTTAAATGCAAAGCCAATTATAACATTGTTTATTTTGGCCCTGTTTACACGACAGCAGTTTCCTACAAACTGAAAAGTTTCTCTGTTGAATTTTAATAATGCAAATGAACAATTTGTCTTGTTTTTAGGCAATCTTCCTATTTCCTTGCAAATTATCTACATTATCCTTGATTTAATGTTTTAAGGTGCAAATAAAGAATCAAAACAAAACGAATCAGAACAAATGTTTGTGCCGTAGATTAAAATGTAAAGCTCACTGCTCCTGTGTGGAGGTAGTTTACTTGAGACGAGCTGTTGTTCCCTTAAAATGAGGTCCAAAAAGTTTGTTTTTGTAACTTTTAAACTTGAGCGATTTCCATGATCATAATCCAGATGTGTTTTATGACCTTGTGACAGCCCAACATGGAAAATATAAATTCAGGCTGTAAAACAGAAAACCGGCCAAGGAACAAATTCTTTAACTCAATAAATCTACATGTTCATGCGTCTCGTTTGTGACTCTTCTCGCCTATAGGAACGGGAGAGAGGGACGTTGTCCAGACGGTGAGGAATCACGGAGGAAAAGAGATCATCTGGGGTTTGGTCTCACTCAAGAATCTCGTGCGAATAAATCTAACCACCGTTAGATTGTCGGGCGATAAAAACTCAAGGTGGGAAACTCGTCTTTGTACCTGATGAACCCGGTCTTGGGTCTGTGGATGAGGTGCATGCGGTAGGCGGTGAAGTCCTTCCAGCCGATTTTATTGGGGTCGTGCCACAATGTTCTGACCTGAAACACACACACACACACACACACGCACACACACAGACGTCAAGAATAATTGTACTTGAATATCTGAGCTTTTATTGTGCTGATCTAATAAAGGATGGTCTGCCCAAGGTTTGCTGTGGTTTAAGACGAGCAGAAGAGATATAAAGTGGCTGATTCATGCCTGGTGTCGGGTGTTTCCGGTGTGCCACAGGGCGTTGCGCAGATACTCCCCCGGCCCGGTGCTGGAGTTGACCAGTTTGATCGAGACGCCAGCCGTGCCGAAAGCTTTGGACGGCTTTTTCTCCCAGTAAGCCTGAGACACCTACTCTCATAGAAAGAAAGAAAGACAGACAGAAAGAAAGAAAGAAAGAAAGAAAGAACGCATAGGATAAAAAAGAGTGAAGGTTGTGCCGATGTTTGTACAGTAATGGCACAAAAGGACACGGATGAAAAGTCAGGTCTTTTGTCCGCTGGTGAGGTTGAGTTAGGACATGAACGATAAAAACAAAGATGGATCTAACGTCTCATTTAAACCTCATACCAAAGGGTTTTTTTTTAAGTGCAGTCAAGGTTGAATTCCTCCCATCAGCAGGAGGCGAAGTCAAGCTTTTCAAGCCTCACCTGTTTCCACATGACGACGTAGAAGCGTCGACTGGACTGGTAGGCGAACACGATGCCCGCGAAGTCGTCGTCTCGGTTGGTGTTCACGTAAAACGTCACGCTGAAGTCGACGGAGCTGAACTTGTCGTATCCTGTTCAAACAAAAGGGTATTAGTTTTTATTATACAGTGGAAACCGCTTAAAGCTGCGATTCCCGAGGTGTTGGCTGCTGCCCCCTGGTGGGCAAGGGTGGTACTGCAGGCACATACAGACCCAGCTGATACCAGTGTCAGAAACACATCCCATACGGCTTAAAATTCTGGGGATTGGATTTGGCATGTCAACATATCTTTTATTCATTTATTAGAAACAGGATCCTGCTACTTCCCAGCAGCCTCCTCTACACCTGCATGGAACTTTACACACTTTTTTCTTCTGTAGTGGCCACCGTTCGATTTCAATCTCCGGCCCTTTGCTTCATGTCGTCCCCTCATACAAAAAAAATAAACAAAAAACCCCCACACACACACACTGGTATCTGATCATTACTGAGTCCAATTTAAACACAGAGTTCAGGAATCAGTATCAGGAAGGGGAAATGGTATCAGAACATCTGTATTTAAATCTTCCAACTGGCAAGTCGATGTTTTTTTGAGTAATCAATTTGTCGCAGACAGACGCGATCACTTAACCGACCTAGAGCGATGCCAGGATCGGAGTTGGCCGTCTGCAGCAGCTCGGTGCCTTGGCTGCGGATCACCCACAGAGGGTCGGACTGCGTGGTGCCTTTAGGGTCCAACAAAACAACCTGAAACTTCCTGAAGTCTGTGGACCCGATATCCTGGTTCAACGGACAGGGATCCAGCGCATCTGGAATACTGTCGTTGTCAAAGTCATCAAAGCACGCGTCCCCGCTACCGTCACCTGCGAGAGAGAGACAGGAACAAGCAGCGAGATGCAGACCACGTGATTTCCTGGATTCACTCGTGCCAGGACGAGGGGGGGAAAAAAAGAACATCGAGACAAGATAATGTGCAAATGTTTGTGAGAGGGAACTGTATGATGGTGGATAGATTAAAGAGTCTTTTATGTATGATTAATCACACCACGGAGGGCCATAAACGGTTTATGTTGATGTCCAACATTTACATGACCTGGATCAGTGGAGACATAACTGGACAGTTTGTCACGAGAGTTTATTGCACGGCTGCAAAATCCATTTATCATAAATTGTAGGAAATATCCTCCTCATGTGACGGCAAATTAATCAGCATTTGTCCAAATGTGTGTCAAGACATTAGAGATGTATTAACAGTTTTGTTGACTGTTTCTCAGTAGATAATGATTGGTTATGGTTTACGAAAATGGCACATGTGAAATTAGCCTTTTGACATGTGAAGTGAAGGTTTTTATATATGATGCCACATGAGCTAATATTCTGACATGTTTATTTACTGACCATCAGAGTCCAGCTGGTCCCTGTTGGGCACCAGCCTGCAGTTGTCCCGGTCGTCAGGGATGCCGTCGTTGTCGTCATCGTGGTCGCAGACGTCTCCCTTCCCGTCCTTGTCGTGGTCCGCCTGGTTGCTGTTGGCGATGTAGGGACAGTTGTCGAGAGAGTTTTGGTGGCCGTCCTCATCGATGTCCTCGTTGTCGTCGCACATGTCCCCGACCAGGTCGCTGTCTGAGTCCAGCTGCAAACGCGTGCGCGCACACACACACAATAAATTATATATGTTTAAATAATATTAAATTACGATTTTTCTAAGAGACTTCCCAGATTGTCTTTCCTTGTAATAAAATAAATCATCCCTCCATCCTTGAATGATGCCATAAATAATTCTCATCCCGTACCAGATGTTCCAAAAAACGCCAGCATCACTGTTGATATTAATATAGTTTCAGACATTTGAGCTTTTCTGCATTTGTGTTTTGTGTGTTTCAGAGACCTGCCGTGGGTTGTGTAGGAGGGGACAGTTGTCACACTGGTCTCCAACCCCATCCAGGTCTGTGTCCCTCTGGTCAGTGTTGTAGATTAAGGGACAGTTGTCACGTTCATTCAGAATCTCTGCAGAAGGACGCAGACACGATTTACACTTTATTGATCCTGGTTTGTTTTATAACCAGTTAAAATGGTCAACCGAAAATGAAAAATACAGAACTGTAAGAACCGGTGAGTGGCTCCTACCGTCTCCGTCGATGTCGATGCTGCAGGCGTCTCCTTCTCCGTTATCATCAGTGTCTGTCTGAAGCGGGTTGCTATCAAAGGGACAGTTATCACAGCGGTCGCCGACCCCATCTCTGTCAGAGTCAAACTGCCGAGGGTTGTACACCAGCGGGCAATTGTCCTGTGTCAAACACACACATTTGTTCACACATACGGTTCACGTAAGGATGTGAATGTATGCCTGTTTTCAGTCAGTTTCAGCCCACTTGCCAGGATATAATGACATTTCTACATCTACACGCTCATTGTCTTACTTTCACATCGGGTGGCTGGAGGGGTCAGTGACTGAATTAAAAATGCGACGAGGTTGACAAAAGTATGACCACAATAACATAATTTCAACATCTGCAAGCATCACACCACCAGATATTTTAAGGACAACTTAGGTCAATTTACAGCCGTGTTCCTGGTGAGCAAAAGATATTATTCAAGGGAAGTCGGCCATTTCCAGCTGTTTTGGTGCCAACAAAAATGAGTCTATTTAAGGAGAGCAGGGGGGTGATTTTCAATTTTGCTTGTGGCGGCCAAAACCAGATATCTTTTGAGGGTAGTTAGGCTGTGTTTTATGGCAACCAAAACGGGTGTTTTGAAGGAGACCTGGGGTCAATTTCCAGCCACGTCTGTGGTGAGTAAGACCAGATATTTTTCAGAGGAAGTTGGGCTATTTCCAGCCAAATCTGGATATTTTTCACGGAATTCTCGAACAGTGTTTGTGGCAACAAAAGCAGGTGTTTCTAGGAGACTTCAGAACATTGTTTCTGGTGACCAACCAAAGCCAATGATGTTTCCTAACCATATCCAAGTGGTGTTGACCCTAAACGAGGCTTTTGCTTATCTGTGGTTCTGCAAAGACGCACTTAACTAACACTAAGGGTCCCACACACCAAAGTTACACCATGTCCCAGCCACATTCTCACCCTCTCGTCCATGATGTCATCATTGTCGTCATCGGGATCACAGGCGTCTCCCTGTCCGTCCTTGTCCAGGTCTTCCTGCCCAGAGTTTGGTAGCATGGGGCAGTTATCCTACAAGCCGATCACAGATCAGTTTAGTGAAATCCCATCCGTCCAGAACACTTTCAGCCAATCAGATCAAATTCTTTTCAGTTCTCTCACTTTCTGGCAGTGATACGTCGCGTTCTGCTTGCAGGGTAATCTCTTGTTGGGCCAGCCATCCAGATCAGAGTCTTCGCCGCACAGGAAGCCGTCGCCCGCGAACCCGACGGCGCACACGCACTTGAACAACACCTCAGACGCCAGGCCCAGGTACACGCAGTCAGCATACTTGTGGCAGGTGTGCGTGTTGTCTTTGCAGGGATTGTACGGTTCGCACACCTGCGGCCAGAGCGGAGAGAATACAAAGTGTTTCATGATTGTGGCTCAAAGTGAAGGGGGGTGAACATTGATATTCAAAGAGAGGAACTCGTGCCTGCTTGTTTTCGTGGGCTGCCTGCAGTCCGAGGCCGTACGGCTGGGTGCCTTTGTAGCGGGGAGGGCAGGGCATGCAGTAGTACCCCGGGTCTGTGTTTACACACTCTGTGACACACACATCCTTCACTTCACACTGCAGATATAGAGAGATCAACCATGTTCAGCATATCAAACACTGAGGGTAAATACAAAGGGGTGACTGGAAGGGTTTTTACCAAGATCAGACAACACCACATTTATTTATTTTTGAGATGGTCATAATGTCAGATTAGGAGATCATGCTGCCTTCAGGAATTGTTTTTTCATATGAGAAAAGTATGGAATTCTGGAGGTTTTATGGTGATATCTGTCGTTCCTCTTTAAACTGTCGTCTCCAGTTCCCCACATTAGTGGATTGATCCATTAACCGGCTGATGTCACGTAGTCTGATCCTCTTCTTACCTCATTCTCGTCCTTGCAGTGAGTGCCGTTGCCGCTCAGGCCCAGCGGACAGCGCCCACATTCCCACGATCCATCGCTGTGCGATGTGCACTCCACCCCGGGGAAACACGGCCTTGACAGCACACATACATCTGAAAACACACACAAATGGCAACGGAATACAACTGAATAAAGGCAGAATCTTTTTATAAACTCTCCTAAATGTTTTGTCCAAGTTATCCAGCTTTACCCAAAGGACATGGTTGTTTGTTGCATGATTCATAGTCCACAGCAGCTCCAGCACAAGGCTTCCCACCGTGCTGAGGGGCGGGGTTCACACACTCCCGCTCCCGACTTGTGAGACCTCCCCCGCACGTTTCCGAGCACAGCGACCATTCGGTCCAGCTCGTCCAGCCTCCGGCAACTACACACAGACACATTGCTTACTTTGTTAGTACGGCGGTGCAGGCTGCGTGTGCATCTGTGCTCGTATATACTCACTGGGGCAGAGTGTGTTGTTGCAAGGTTGTGTCTCCCTGTCGCTGCCGGCGCACCCTCGACCTCCTTTCTGCGGCGGGGGGTTGTTGCAGAGACGGACCCGCGTGATGTTTCCTTCGCCACACGTGGTCGTGCAGGCAGACCACGGGGACCAAAGGCCCCAGTTCCCATTAGGACGCGCTGGACATGAAACAAGCACATGAAGATAAACGTAAATAGTCAATTATTTTTTTTTGTTGGTACAGTAGCCCAGGAGCTGTCTCTGGGTTGAATCCAGCACAGACCACCACCACAGCCCCGCAGCTTGTATACATTTACAAAACTAAAACATGTTTCTAATTATGATTCTAATCTCCAAAATCCATTCGTCTGAAGTTTCACTCTTTGAGGGATATTCGATTCATCCCCTTGGGCGGTTCGGGCTCAATCATAAGAAGAAAATAAATCAAGACGTGACAGATGAGACATGCTGAGTGATGTCTTACGCTTGCGGCCACACTTCGTCTCCATGCAGCTGCGGGTCTGGACCGACGGGCCGGCGCAGTCTTTAGGCGTGATGCCGTTGCAGGACCGGCCCCTCTGATGCCCTCCACGCCCACAGGTGACCGAGCACGCCGTCCACTCGGACCACGGAGACCAGCCGTCTCCGTTATCTTAACACACACACATACACTGTTGGTGCACTTTAATCAAACTTTGTGATCACGGCACACGCATTTTTTCCACCATGAATCACAGCTGCATGCAAACCAAACTCACTGAGACAGACGGGGCAGCACTGTCCATCAAGGAAGGAGGGATTGATGCAAGAGACCGGAGGGCAAGACACCTGCTGACACACCACCTTCCCGTCCTGCACAAGGTGAGGGAGATTACAGACCGGTGTTAAAAACGTTATTAGTCAAACCGTGCTAGTTTGAGCCAGATGTTTGAGCTAGATGCCAGTCCTTCCAGGGGAATGGTATGCTGTCATGACTCACAAGAAGTCTGGCTACTCCCTCAATCCATCCTTGAAAAAAAACTAATGATGTTTTGTAAAGAGAAACAGACTCTGAGTGGTGGCTGAAGCGCGGTCCAGAAGTAAATGAAACCACATTTAGATACAAGTGGATCTAAAGTATCTCTCCAACCGGTTCATGCATTTTTCAAGGAATAGTCTGGAAGATTGCGCGTATTTGTTCCCTTGCCAAGCGTTAGAAGAGCAAGACGATGGATGCCTCTCATATCTGAAACCACAGCCAGGAGAACGTTAGCTTAGCACATAACCCTTCTTCTTCTGTACAGATTAAACCAGACATGAGCTTTAGAAGTGCTTGTAGGCGGATTTCTTAACCCTTGAACAGCAGTTTTTATGCTTACTAACTAACTATTCCTGTATTGGTAAGCTACATAAGAGCAATTTTAGGGGATTCTTAAACTTTTTGGTTCCAGGATTTTACCAGGGAAAACTTGGGGACGAATGGCTCCTAAGTCAATTATCCAGGTCCAGAGATGTTTATATAATAAATAAAACAAAATAACACAAAGGGACTTTGATTTGGGACTTGGATTTCCTTCAAAGGACTGAACAACTTCTATATACTACATTTAAAAAAGAGCTACAAATGAAGATGGAAGCAGTTGTAGTGTAGAATATTTACCATCTAACTGCAATGAAGCAGGTCTAACTACATGATAGATCTTCAAAAGACTTGGCACTCCCCTAACGAAACACTTCACTGTTAATATTTCAAACTGTTGTTAAATGAGATTTGTTCAACACTCGGTCACACTGACCTGGCAAGTGCAGGAGGTGCAGCTGTCGACATCCCAATCGTCCCCCTGCTCGTATATCCGTCCGTCTTGCATACACCAGACCTCCCCGTCTCTGTCTCTGTCGAGCTCGTCATGATCACCGTAGCCATAACCGTCGCCGAAGCCATCGCCATAGCCATCACCATAGCCATCACCATCACCATAGCCATCACCGTAGCCACGGCCATCGCCATCACCGTAGCCACGGCCATTGCCACCACTGTAGCCACGGCCATCGCCACCATCGTAGCCATGACCATCGCCACCACCGTAGCCATGACCATCGCCACCACCGTAGCCATGACCATCGCCATCACCGTAGCCATGACCATCGCCACCACTGTAGCCACGGCCATTGCCATCACCGTAGCCATGACCATCGCCATCACCGTAGCCACGGCCATCGCCATCACCGTAGCCACGGCCATCGCCATCACCGTAGCCATGACCATCGCCATCACCGTAGCCACGGCCATTGCCACCACTGTAGCCACGGCCATCAACATCACTGTAGCCACGACCATCACCATCACTGTAGTCATGGCCATCAACATTGCCATCTCTACCACCACCACGACCACCACCGCGGCCATGGCTTCGACCCCTGCCATTGCCACGGCCATTTCCACGGCCACTGCCGCTGCTGCTGCCACTGCTGCCGCTGCTGCTGGTGCTCAGCTCGAACAAAGATATCCGCATCTCCTCATTTTCTCTTGACTGAAAATACAAATACACACATGTTGCACTTTCAAAAGATTGAACTCATCATCAGAAAACTATATTTTCTCTTAATTAATATGTATTGCCCTGTATTCTTACATAGAGACTTGTTGAATAAGGCTAGAATGGTCTAGTCCAGTCCAAAGTAAAGCCATAGCTGTTGTTGAACCATTTGGAGTACAGAAATGGTTTTGGGCACTTTTGAAAGGTCATAAGCTGTTTATTTTTCCCAACTTGTCAGGAGCTCTGTAAGTGCTGCTGGCATGAATCTATAACTGTGCCCCTCATCATAAAGCCTTACATGGTTCAAGTTGAAATTAGATAACATACACTGAAAATGTACACTTACAACGTGTTTTTCACGAGTCAATATCCACACGCCCCGGGAGAAGAAAAGCTATTTCGAGACCTCAAAATACCTGAGCGTTTTTTTATTTCCTTATTTACCCTCACTGCATGCATATAAAGCTCCACGAACTTGAAGAATTTCCAAGTTTGGGCTTTAAAAATGATATATTGTTGGATTTTGAATCTCATTGGCTGCATGAAATATCATTCTTTCAGAGGCTGGCGTGTAATTTGCTCAGGAGACAGGTGGGTCACTTGTACACAAGATTACCTTGACTTGGTTTGCGTGAATAAAATCATGGGAATGTCAGCTTTCTAACGAGCTACATCATGACTATAGACTTAAAGGGGCACTGTGTAGTTTTTGAGAAGAAATTCAAACTCAGGTAATAAAACAAACTCAGTAATTAATTTTTAAAAATCCATAACTGAATAAACAAGCTGTTTTCAGAGGAAAATAAGGTCCCTAGAACACTGTTTGAAGCTAGAGAGGTGGCAGGGTACATATAAACAAAGCAACACAGTATGAAACTGTATTATCCTTTAAGTTCAGTTTCTTTACTCAGTCAGTGAAGATCCTTCTCTTCTTATTGAAATTTCTTCTCCAAAACTACGCAGTGCACCTTTAAAACTGAGGCGTTTGCTTATTTGCCTTGTGGTTTTCGGAAGAGGTTAACGGCCAACATTTTAACACTGATGGTATTCTTTCGGCTTGTTTTTTTCCCCCCCACAAAATTACCAGGACACTGACCACAAACCACAGCGATCACTGCCAGAAAAAAGTGTGTCACTACTTGTTCCATTTGCACCGAAAGAGGAGCAACTCGGCTGTTCGGTCACCGACTTCCCACACAGCTCTACCCCATCAAATACGATATAAAGCACAAAATTGGATATTGAAACATCTTTAACTTTGCATTTTCATATTTTTAAAATTCAGATAAAAAAAGCTGCTTTTGTCTTTTACATCTTTAACCCAGTTTCTCTCTCGTGCCATATCAAAATAAAAGCAGCATCAGAGAGTTAAATAGTCTTGTTTGTCTTACGACTCTATCCAGGTCTTCCAGCAGGTTGCTGGTGACAATCCGCAGGCCGTGGATCTCTGTGAGAAGCCCCAGCAGCTCCTCACATGGATGACGACAGACCTCGGACGACGAGTTGTCCACCTTTGCGCCACCCACACCTGTGGAGCAGGCACAAGTGTGTCTGTGCTAGATTTACACTTCTGGAGAAAAAAGAGGTGAAGAAGCTGTATGTGTGTGTAATATCTGAATGCAGGTTTTCTGTTTGTGTCAGTGCACACGTGAGAGCGTGTGTGGTACCTGCACACACAGCTGCTGCGGAGAGGAGAATCAAAAGCCAGGGGAAACCTCTCAGCGGACTCATTCCTGTTCACACATAAATCACATATGCAGTCACCGTGAAATATAGCAACTAGGCTGCTACACCGGCGCTCAATGTAAGCAGGGACTGCTGCAGAGGAGATAAAAGAAGAAGAGGAAGAAGATGAAGAGGGAATTAACCTTTCATACCTGCGCACTCCTCGCCCGGTTTCGCCTTCTCCACGATAAGAAATCACGGCTGGGAGGCTCGTCCCTGCTGCAGCAGCTCCGCGGGAGCTCTGTGATGGAATGTGCTTCTCCCTATTTCCTTGTCTCCTTGCTTCCTCCTCACCTTGGCATCCGGAGCGGTCGCAGCTTCCTTTCCTTACAGCGGCTCGTTGCATCCAAAGGAAACAGAGGCGAGCGCGAGTGGAATCTGAGTGAGGAACATGCAGACAGCTCGGTTTAGTTCTGCAGAGAAGTCTAATGTGGTTGTGTATTTGTTTGAGTGTGTGTGTCGGAGAGTGTGCATGTGTGTGTGTGTGAGAGGCAGGAGCGGGGGCCATATATTACCCGTCTGTCTGGCGATGAACTGGGCTGCATATCTCCCAGCGAGAAACCCAGCTGGATGGAAGGAAACTCTGTGTGTGCGTGTGTGCGTGCGTGTGTGCGTGTGTTCGTGTGTGTTTTGACATCACATTGCAGGTTTCCCAGACACATCATTTACACTCTTTACCCTCCAAACTGACACACACAAACATTCACTCACACACACACAGAAACGTGCACGCACACTTATTGGCAAACTGGAGTTTTCCAATATATTAGGAGCGAGAAAACTGGCATCGCCGTAAATCCCTGGTGGAAATGAGAGGCTTTGATGTGTGTCTGTGTGCGTGCATGTGCATGTGCATGTGCATGTGTGTGTGTGTGTGTGTGTGTGTGTGTGTGTGTGTGTGTGTGTGTGTGTACGTGCATGCATTTGATCTGATCTGTCTTTGGGGTCTGCTGAAGATCGTGAGGTAAAGATGAGCAAGCTGGTGAAAGACAAAAACATCAACTTCCAACGGGACCATGATCTCTCCTTCCTTTCCCTCTCTCCCTCCCTCCCTCCCTCTCTCCCTCAATCCTTTTCTACCTCTCTCCCGCTCCGCTTGGTCTTCTCCCTGCTGAGTCAAAGAGGCATCATCATCCTGAATCACATTTTCCATCTGTGGACTCCACTTGTGGAATAATGAATCTCGCAGATGTGTGCACACATGCGAGCGCCCGTGCCCACACAACAACACTGAAACACAATTCCAACAAATCTCTCCATTTCCAGATACCTGGCAACATCACAGAAGAAGACGAAGAAGAAGGAGAAGAAGAAGACGAAACAGGGACGGACACCGTGTTTCTTGCTGGACGTGTTTCAGCGGTGGGGGAAAGCAGGTGCTGTCGCTGCTCTGAGGGGCCGAAAGAAGGCCTGAAGTAATAAGATCTGAGGGGATATAAAAGGTAAAGTCTTGGGTGAGATTACTTGGCAGAGTCCAGCGTTTCACTCTTGGACTGATACGCCGTGTGGAAGGCACACTCTGTTCTGGGATCTCTTTCAAAGCCTGTGACTCTGTCTGTTTGTGTTTATAGAGAGAAAATACTTTTTTTTATAGAGGGCACCCTCGCTCGTGAAGCCGACTGAAGGTTGCAGGTAGAGGGCCGCTGGCGAGGCCGAGGCAGGGGTTGAGAAACAGGGCGCTTTATGCAATCAGGCAGCTTAGGAACGAGCTGACGCGGAGCTGCAGCAGAAAATAAAACCCATTTCTCTGAAGGCAACCAGACCAGAGAAAGTCGTCTCTAAGCCCCAGCAACCTTTCCTATGCGGAGGCCCACACAATATCCTGCAACTGACCGCTCCACTCTGAGCATGTAGCGGTGAGACAATTACACGGGCTTAAAGTAAATAGATTTACACAGAAGAAGGGGCATGATCCTAAAAGGTTGGGGGCAAAAGGTGTTGTAAGACGCGGAGGGTACGGATAAAGAGATGCTCGTGGGGCGCGCAGCCAAAGAGGGTCTTCAATTAAGTGACACTGTAAATAACCGACATTATAAGCCTCGTCAACATGTCAAACTGCCACTATATGTGCTTCAGCTTGGGTCAGCATAAATTCCCAAGCTGCACGCCTGAACCCAACACAGTGCTGCTCCCAATGTTCCCAAGATAAAATGTGATAATTACAGTGTATATAGAATGTATATTCAACTTACAAATTGGATAGATAGATAGATAGATAGATAGATAGATAGATAGATAGATAGATAGATAGATAGATAGACATGCACCAGACACACACCCCTTTGTTTATCCCTGTAGCAGCCACTGTGGGTCAGTAGAACAGGAGAGGGGCATTAATCCAGTTATCAGATTATCCTATTATTCTGCAGATTAGCTATGGCTGTACGCACGGATATAGTGCCTCTGGGATTTGTAGTCCAGAGAGTCACCCTCACTTTTCTTTTACCCTCCACCTTACATGAGAGCCTTGATATATCAAAGTCTGGGCCACACGGTAT
>CAEMYA010000238.1:625296-637627 GCA_903131615.1 Diplodus sargus | reverse complement strand
GTGCGCGCACCTGGTCAGCCCCGGCCGGTGGGTGCGCGAGGTGTGAAGTGACGAGGTGACGCAGCGGCCTGACTCTGCAGGTCAGGGCGGAACCGGTAAACGGCCGCTCGGCTGCTCAGGGGCTTTGCACAGCTCAATTAGCGTGACACACTTTCCTCCCTGTGATCGCCTGCCTGCCTGCCTTCCGCTCGCTTGTTGGACACAGAGGATTATGCGCGCTAACTTCTGCGGCAGAAGGCGCACCACTCATTAGATAAAGAGGAAACACGCTTTCATTACCTTTTTTTTAATTATTATTATTTTTTTACGCGCACACTAAAGGAAAAGTGTCCGGTGGGATATGACTGTGGAGGAGGAGATGGCAGGGTTTACCCCCCAGAAGGAGATTGTGTATAACGGGCTGCTGCCTTACTCCGACCGGTTGGACCTGGAGGCCACGGAGCTGCTGATGGAGATCAAAGCCAACCTGTCCAGAGCTGTGCTCGTCAGAGAGCTGTGGCCCGGGGTCGCTTTCTGGTGCAGGAAGCTCTTCCAGTGAGTGTTGAAACAAAGACGAACCCGCAGTTAGTCGTCTAGGATTCGTGTTTTTTGTGTTTGTCCTGCAGATTATTTAAGATCTAAGGTTGGATTGACTGAACTCAGCTCAGGAAAATCACATTCCCCCGAAGGCCTCACATGTTATAAAGTTGCATCAATAATTCTGATAGTGATTGGTTCTCATCCTGAGATGGCAAGTTAATTTCCACTGGACGCCAGATCGTAGTTTAGGAAAAACATGAAATATCATATTTTAGACAGGGGAGTATTTTTTACACTACATACATTTTTGGCACTGTAAGGATATTGTGAGTTAAAGTAGAGGGTGGTGGTGTTATCATTTAAGTTGCATGAGTACAAAAAGCCAAATTAAGCTTTATTAGGGCATTGGTTGGAGGCAGTACCCCCAAAGATGGTGGCCAGTTATTTTTCAGGAGTCACCAGATCATAGTTTAGAAAAAAATACAATGACAGTATTGTTTTAGACTGGGGGATATTTTTTACATGACATCTGCACCAGTGATATAATTTGCCTTAAAGGTGCAACATTTCACCTTTTCTTGGTAACAATTTTGGGTATATTTTTAACTTGTATACAATCCTCCAATATTTTAAAATAAGACTGTAAACACGTGTTTTCAAAGCACAACTAAAATGAATGTCAGCACACTGCCATTCCCTGTATGAAGAGCTCTGTCTCTGTCTGTTTCTATGACTATAAACATTGCACAGTGCACCTGTAAAATAGATTTGTATTTAATAGAGAGTGTGTTTGTGAAAGTCAAAGTGTTTGTGCACATGAGTTGTGATTGGACCCATTTTTTATTTCATTTTTGGAACTTTCAGGATGTTTTGAGTTGGGGTGGTGGTGATAACAACTTGATAAGGTCAAAAAAGTTGAGAACCACAACATTAGGTTCAATAATACTCGTCATCAAACTATAATATTGACCTACATTGTGCAGTTTGTCAGTGCAGCTGTAGAGAGATGAAGTCAGTTTGCCTCGCTGGACCTTAGTTTGGCAGGAAAGATGTGCAGGCATCAACAGCGAGAGGGGAATACATTTTTGATCCCGTTTGAATTGTGCCATGAATTATACATGTGATGTTTTTACATCTAAACGATAATTATCTAAGTCAAGACATTCAAAAAAGTCGCAGTTTGTTGTAGAGATAATTAAATACATTTTGTACAAAACTACTCAATGAGCTTCATCATCTCGCTTATCATACACCACCAAAACCAACACGGCCGTCTCTGCAGCACGGAAAAAGTATTTGTAAAGTAGAAAATCATAATAAATCTGTCCGTATAGACAATTACAGCTATGTGACAGGTGAGTCAGTCAGTTATGTAAGATAGCTGACGTACAGGACCGGCTCTACAAGGTTTCAGTGCGGGGTTCTGGTGCGTGTTAAACAAGGCAATGTCACTTGCGCTGATTATTACATTTTTCTAACGAAATACATTCACTGTCTTATATTTCATTAGCTTTATCCCAGGCTGCTTTCTCAAGTTGAAAAATGATCTTTTTAAGCTGCACTGTGTAGTTTTGGGGAAGACATTTTAATCAGAAGAGAAAGATCTTCTCTGACTAAATAAACTGAATAAGCAAACTGACCTTAAAGGACAAATTTATACTGTTTACTGTTTTGTTTGTGTGTGGCAGACCCTGCCTCCTTTCTAACGTCAAACTATTTCCCTCTGAGAACAGCTTGTTAATTCACTTGTGGACAAAATAATTATTTCTCTTTGTATTCTCATCATACGTCATCATATGTGTAGTTCATGGCACAATTCAAACAGGACTAAATGTGTTTTTGTCTCTCATCATTCACTACCAGACATATATTTCCTGTAACGAGGTTCCGTTGTGGTCCACTTTCAATAATACATCTTGCATTTAAAGCCCAAATATGCACAATGAGGTTTTGAAGAATCTTCTGCGCTGAAACAAATTTGTGCCAAATGCCAAATATCAGCAGTATTTAAACTGGAAACCACACAGCTACCCAGTCCAGAGAGCACGAGTTCACCATGTTCTCCACCTCAACTTTAAATAAAGCTTTAACACTTGCCCACTTGGCATCGACTCACATTCACTGAGGTGAGCTCATGTCGAGAAAGTGGGCCAGTGACACTGTGTACATGCGGGATATGGGTCAGCTGCAGGAAGCGGGAGGAGATCAGCTTCTCATTGACGGTCACATGTGTCACCTGCACCAACCCCACTCCCCCTCCTCGCCTCCACTCTCAGTTTTCTGAAGCTGTACGGCCGGAGGTTCAGTAAGGAGGACCACATCCTCTTCATCAAGCTGCTGTATGAGTTGGTCACGCTGCCGAACCTGGAGCCTCACATGATGCAGAACTACGCCAGGCTGCTCATTCAGCTTCTCAGGTGGGTGTGACACAACACGCTCGTATATACACAAACACAACATGTCGGAGCTTCTCCCCACACTCAGGGGCGGGGCTAAAACATCCAGGTAGAGCTTCCAGAACCATAGCTCATTTATATTAAAGCCCCACCTCAACTTGAAGCCCCCGGTGCACATAGATTAGGGCCCAATCCCAATGTAAGGCCTTTAAACCCTAAACCCTAACAGACTTAACTGACTTTACCTGGGAAGTGTTTGAATGAGAGAAGCTGCAAGGGGCAACTTCCAGGAAAAAAACTCTTATGTTTTATGTTTCACTTTAGTTGAAGGTACAAAACAAGGAGTAACAAGTCATTAAGTAATGATTTAAATAAGGAGTTGTAGCTAGTTTATGCCAGTCATCAGCAGAGTCATTGTTAATCAGGAACAACATATGAAGAAAATGAACAACATGTTGATGCCAAGACACTTATGAACTAATTATTAACTAATGATTCATAATGTAGTATCTCCCAGTTTGTTCTCCAGTGACTCATCACTATGTACTACTTAGTCCTTGAATCACAGATTAATCATTAACGATTCATTAACTAACAAGTAGTTCCTAAGTCATTCCTTAGTTGTTTCTTAGCAACTACTGACATTGTTGAGTACCTTTCAAACTCTTATTTGCTTTAAGAATAATGAAAACATCTAGATAATAAAATTTTTTCCCCCGGTATGAATTGTGGGTAAATCTCTCAACCAACGACGTACAGAAATTGGACCTTAAAGGGCTCAAAACGCATGAGGGAACGCTTAATGGAAATGCACCTCAACATCTGCAAGTCTGTGAGTGTGTAGTCTAGGATTAGGCCAAAGGATTGGGATCTTAAAAATGTGCATATTCTGGATTTGTTAATGAGAGAGAAGGCAGATACACATTTGAAATTGTATATGTACATCCCTGGTAACACACATGTGGAGATCTTTAATAAAAGCAGCAAGTGTTGGTGGTTGAAGCGTCTGATCCAGATGCCTCACTGCAGCAGACCCTGAACATGAGGGATTACATATCCCATCTGGCCTGGGAATACCTCAGGATCCCCTCAGGAGGAGCTGTGGGGGGAAACATGTCAGGGCGGCTTGCTGCTACATAGATGGATGGATGAGCTCTACTATGCAGTGCAGCACAATAAAATAACTTCATGACTAATATATGAGGACAGAGAGTGTAGGAAGTTATATCTATGGGAGCTCATGAACTCAGAGGCCAAGACTTCCCAGCATCAGCTCGTCTTACCTTTTTGTGTCCTTTAGCATAATGAGATCAGAGAGATTGGTTAGTATCACCGTGCTACAAGCGGTGTACTGATGTCACACATGACGCGTTAAAGTGGATTCTTCACTTACGTCTCTGCCATTTGGGCTGCTGCCATTTCGGAGCTTTAAACTACCCGCAGACTTGAGACAGTGGTTCAGAACAAGCTCTCAGAGAGCAGATACTTCCCCGAAGGCTGCAGACGTCCTCTTAATGTGTTATTGGTTACAGAAAACATTGCATCCGCATCAAGATCTGAAACTGAATATAAACATAAACTGCTGCCGCTGAGATCAGTTCTGCTGCCTCCTTGCCTGGGGACCCGCTTGGTTTCCTGTCCATCCCAGGCCCTGAATAGACCCTTTTCACTGCAGCCATTTTGACATAAAACAGTAAAGGGTAAACACAGGTGTTACCAATGATGCAAATCAGGTCAAACAGAGTCGAGGCGCTGCTATTGTGCATGTTGGCTCACTAGAAATTCTCCGGTACACTAGATGGAACAGAACCTTCATTGTCATTCATTAAACCTGTGTTTATCTTCTGTTTCATGTCAAAAAGCCTCCTCCAGAATCCAGATCAACTGTGCTCTTGAGTTTTAAGTCCTGACAGAGTTAGCCAATAGCACCACTAGCTAACGGTTAGCAGTAGCAAAGCCAGTATTCTTCTGATGTGCTGCCCCCCCCTATTTAATTGATGGGTAGACCGCAGGTGAGGAGCAAAAAAGGGCGGGAAAACAGAAAATGGGAGGAAATGACAAGCATGACACATGAGGAGAGAACTTCAAAATAATACAGGAAATAACAAAAAACTAAAACTCAGACCATCAACAGGATCAAAATAATTATCATACATGTTTTATGTAATTACTATTTTAATTATTTATTATGTGATATAAGTTGTAAGGCATTAAAAAGTGGTTACTGGGTGCTTAAACTAACGTAATGAGGGAATTGGTAGATACAAGAATGATAAGAAGCTTATTATAAGTCAGTATAAGTTGTCTTTTTTTTTGCTTTAAAACACAATAAAGCAAGGTTCAATATGCTTGTTACAGAGAAGATTTCATCAGAGGATCCGGCTGTGAATGAGATATAAACAATCACTCAGTAAAAAGCCTTCAGAATATAGATAAGAGCATAATTGGAATGTCTGGCGTGCTGTATGTAGGTGTTGCCAAAGGGGAGAGTTCATTATGAAGAAAGCCAGTTCGTATCAATATTTGAGAACAAATCCGATGAGATTCCCAAAGAAAACAGTCTCAGATTTTTATGCCAATTGTGCTCTCATTGTGGTTTGAATAAAAAAAGAGGGGCGAACATCGGCCACATCTGCAATGAGTTTTAAAAAACGACACATCAAGGTAGGATCCATCCAACCAGTCTTGGGAAAATGTCGGCCAGTGAGAGATAATCAAGAGAAGTCATTAACAAAAAAGGTAATACAACGAGCCAACGACAACAAAATCCCTCCACCCTCCCGAGTCGAGCTCACAGCATTTTTGTAATTGAGCGGTTGTTATTCACTTAGTTTGGGAAATGGGCAGTGGAAATTATTATGAGACCGTGGACGGACGGGCGACCTTGCACAACACTGGATGACTCTCCATCCAGATGTTTAAAAAGAGGCTTTTCATGAGCTTCAAATAATTTCTCCGTGTGAAATGTGTAAAGTTTAAAGTAGCGAAAACAAGGAAAAACCTAAGCGGTAACTCAAAATTTGACCGAGTTCTTGAGTCCACACACGTGCAACCAGGCAGACGCGCTCTCAGTGAGTAAAAATCTTGGCCTCGCGGTACATATATTCCCGTTTAAGCCCTGACCTATATCGCAAGACTCCCTGCTTTTGTCTCTCCGATCGGATCTGTCACTCCTCAGCCCACCGCAGGATATTCTGCAGGACTGCCACATTCATCACTTCCCATTTTGTCTCCACTTGTTTCCAGCATTTCCACATCCATCACAGAACAACACCCTAATGTAGACGTCGTTTGTCTGAGTGTTTTCCATTAGATGAAAAGAGAAAGATCTGGGTTAACCGTGCATTAAGTGCCAGGATTTACAGCTGAGAGATGAATTTGATACTCGGCGTCACACATCGGGTCTCAGTAGGCTCTCCTTTGCCTTTTTTTTCTTCTTCTTCTTCTCTCTCCGCTGGCACTTCGCCATCATTTCCCCGATTGTCTCTTCTTTCCCTTCATTTCTCAAGTGTCCCCTGATGAGAGTCTGTTCCACAGGCCGCTGGATGGACGAGAGAGGGAAGGGACGACAGGAAGCTGAGGCGGTGGAAATTGTGCGTTTTCTTAACCCCTCAACTTTTATTGCCGCAAATTGTGATTCCTACAAAGAGAGAAGAAGTGACGGAGCACAAAGAAAAGCAATGTGGAAGTTTCTCAGGCGGATTAAATAAACCTGCTGCGCCTTTAAAGCTTTTAAAGTACTCATCAGTTGCACAACGGTTACCGTGCGCTTAAAAAGCTTAACAGGGCGTTTGAAAAATCAAGAATCACAGTGAAAGGTAGCTTCACAGCCTGCAGAGAGCCGGTCGCGTCCGCCTTCAGATCTCAAACCCTCTTCATTTCTCTCTAGGGGGCCCCATATAGAGAGTATTTTACCCCAGCTGAGTCTACACCTGCAAATTACTAACGCCTGCCGCCGTCAGACCGTTTATGCTTTATTGAATATAGAGAACGGCGGCGTTGTGTTTGCAGACATGTCTGGAAGTTGTCACCGCCGTGTTTCGGTTCAGCCTGCGCGGCAGTGACTCACTCTCCCACAATTACAGACTCTTTCTTTCAGACACCCTGTAGTTTCTCACCTCACGATAACATTATTACAGTGCAATCATTCGGTCCTGACATTTTTTTTACCTCGCATGTTTGAGCGTTAAATAACTTCACCGTATCGTCACAAAACAGGACGGGCTGTTGATAATCTCACTCTTTCCTTTTTTTTTTTTTACAAACAGGAAGAAGGAACTGCTGTCGAGAGATGACCTGCAGTTGCCATGGCGACCGCTCTATGACCTGTACGACAGGGTGGTCTACTCCAAAACCGAGCACCTCGGACTCATCTGGCTCCCCAAGTATGAAGTTTTACCTTTACATCAACCTGATGAGAGCGGTTTGAGCATTGTATTGGTTTACTGAATATATATGTACTTACTTTCAATTGACCTGCTGTTACATCACATCTTTTAAAATAAGTTAAGATTGGGGAAATCCACTTGTTACAGCGGCTCAAAACTCAAAAGAAGACAGAAAACTGATTGAGTCCTAAATAAAAGTGACAAAAATTAAAAATACAATAAACTCTTTTTTTTTTATTATTATTTTTTTGGCCTTCATGGTTTTATTGATAGTACAGATGAAGAGGGTGACAGGAAACAGGGTGAGAGAGACAGGGAGTGACACGCAGCAAAGGGACCCGGGCCGGGATTCGAACCTGGGTCCGCTGCAGCGAGGACAGAGCCTCTAAACATGGGACGCCCGCTCTACCAACTGAGCTAAGTGGTGCCCCACAATAAACTCTTTTAATTGAATCGCAGAGGATGCCAGCAGAAATCCAGCAGGACCGTTGCACAGTGTAAATATAAAAGATGATATGAGATGTGATAATCCTTTATTAGTCCCACAACAGGGACATTTGCATCGTTATAGCAGCGCAGGGGGAAAGAAAAGTGTATATAAGCATCAATAAAAAAAGACAAAAAAACAATAAATAACCCTAACCCATAACAAATAAGTAATAAAGCAAAATACGAACAAGGGGAAAATAAACCGGAAAAAGAATATAAACAATAAAAAGAAGAAAGCAAACTCAGCAGCTGAGCAACATATTAAAATAATGACATGGGCATGGTATAAATATGAGTGAATGTGCTTTGTCTGTAATATAATAAAATTCATGTCTATTTGTCAGATTTGAAGCTACCATCAGCTAGCAGGTAGCTTAGCTTAGCGTTAACATCCTCAGCAGGGGGAAGCAGCTTGTCTGGCTCGGTCCAAAAGCAATAAAGTTCGCCTACCGACACCTCTAAAAATTGGCAAATTGATTCTTTATGGGGGGGATACATGCCAAAATATTTCTGAAGCCCTATTCGCGAGGGACTAGAACTGCCACCGGTAATTTGAAATCACAATGGAGGACATCTGTGGTCGTATTCCTGCGCAATAAATAAACCCAAACTTCCACCACATATTCCCGACCACATTTCGCCGAGCGCAAAGTTCATGGGACAATACGAGTCCCCGGCGAATCGGCGTGTCTCTGATTTGGGGATTGTATTTCCTCTCAAACATCTGCTTTGTGTTGTCAGACAACTCCACCATTATTATTCAGTTTGGTTTTGGCTCATCGTGCGTTGGAACAGCAGTCAACAGCTGCTCCGTGAGAACGGCGATAATGCCGTTTTTTTAAAGCGCTGACAGAGACGCTGAGGAGCAACAACAGGTTGTCATATTTGTGCAGAGCCGCTGAGCATCTTCTGCTTGATCTGAACTTGCTGCAAATGTGTTTTTAACACTGACAGAAAGCGGGTAAATCAGCTCTAAACTGTAATATTAATGCTGCTGCTGAGGAACAGACGCTGTTCTTCTGAGAGTTGATGTTACGCAGAGCCCTGACAACATATCCAGGAGATAATGTCAGTCAGTACAAGGGAAAAGAAGACTTTGTGCAAACCTCTGTGCAAATGTGCAAAAAAGGTAATTGTGATTGACAGGGATACAAACTTTGACACCACACCGAGCAACAAAAATCTGAGATAAAACCTACAAACAATACACAATGTGAGCTTTAGAGGTGCTTGTAGGCTGACTTTGTCACCTTTCGATGGAACCATGACACCTTTTTTCCTGCTAAGTCAGCCAGCTAATGGCTGCAGCTTCAATATTTTTATATTATTCCGGTTTGTTTTTCCACATTTAACAAGAGAGCAGACGGGGGTATTGGTAGATCGACATCGGTATGGCTCTGTTGTAATTCTATTCCCAACCCTAAGCCAAAAGTTAACCTCTGTCCTAAAGAATTTATAGTTAAGAGCGATCAATTATCAAGCAAAGATGCCAGAGAATGTCTCACTTTGGAAATATTCATCCATCCCGCTCGTCACTCTAAAACTACTACCTTTGGATTTCTTAGAGTTGGTTATTTTATTGTTTTATTTAAAGACGAACTGATGAAATAACCAGCAGATGTGTTGATGGTCACGATAACCGCCAGCCTGATTGGTGGATGTTGTCCTAGCCTCGGCGAAGACGCGTGGACCTCACAAGACGGCGGAAAGCTTGATTTTTTTTTCCCCTCCACAAACACAAACACCTCCTCTCTGTGCTTGTTTGCAGCTCAGTGGACCACATTCTGAAGGCTTTGATCAAGAGCTGCAGACTGTAAGTCTCGTCCTCTGTGATGGTGTAATTTATTCTCCGGATAATGCGTTGCTTTGATCCTCAGTTGAGCTGTGTACAGTGGATCAATGTGTGTATTTGTACCTCCAGTCTGTCTTTGCTTGCCTGCGTCTATTTGTACTCACGTCTGTCCTCGCTCTGTGTGTGTGTGTGTGTGTGTGAATTTCCCAGGTATTTCCCGGCGTCGTCCACGCAGGAGATGCTGGATGAGTGGCGCCCCCTGCTGTGCGTGTTCGACACAGTCATGCAGAAGGCCATCAGCAACATGGAGCTCTTCCTGCCCACCATCATGCCCCCGGAGGAGCACGGCCAGGGCTTCCAGTGAGTGGGCCAGCTCGACCGGCTCCGTTTAGAAACGGGGGGGGCCGAGCGCCAAAAGTGCCGCGTGTGTCGGCCAGAGCGAACACAAAGGGTCCATAAAGTTTTAGCGAAAGCAGCCCCGTTGTTTATTTGTGAAAGAAGCTCTGCCAGCAGGCGAAGGCAGAATATGTCGGTTTGGATCTCACAGACGGACAGTTCACCCCCAGAATCCAAAACACATATTTTTCCTCTTACCTGTCGAGCTGTTTATCCCTCTCGATTGTGAGTTGCCAGGTTTTGAACATGTCTGCCTTCTCTCGAAAGTAATGGAACTGGATCTCGCTTTGGCTCGTGGTGAAAAACTCGACAGCAGTGATCTTCATCGCTTTTCCTGAAATCATCGAGATAATCCGCAGACCTTGTTGTGAGCGGTCTCACGTAGGAACTGTTTTCTTACTGCCGAAGTAAACCTGACACAGAAAGAGGCCAGCGTCTGTTCAAGGTCAGGAGGCTCGTGACAGCGCGGGATGCAAACACGAGTGTCATCCTCCTCAGCTGAGCTGTAGCATCAGCGAACGTGTTCCTTCTCTGCAGCGATACAGTCGGTAGACGTGACAGAAGTTCTGACTTTTATTTTTTTACATTTCTGACTTTTTTTTCTCAGAATTTTTCTGATAAATGAGAAAAAAGTCAGAATTCAGGGAAAACGGTTTCAATAGTGTTGTGCTGCTTTGCGAAGATTTATAGCAACTATCTTTATTTTTATCACACAAAAAACTCGATTCAAATTGGTTCTCAAACGTTTTACCCAACAGAACAATTGTACTGAACATCTCGGGACAGTTTCCATCCAGAATCCCCGAAATAATGTTCAACAGAGAGAATATAACAGGAAGGTTGAGTGGCTCGGTGTGCGTCGTTTGTTTGAAAGAGAACAGATGAAAACTGCTCACTGCAAAGTCTGTGGATTATCTTGTCATGATTTCCTGACAGAGACGGTCGTGTTTTTCAAATGTATTTCTGTTTTTTGGCACTTTGAGCACCACAAGCTGAGTGGCGTCTACTTCCGTTATGTTTGAGATCTCTACAGCTGATATCTCCAAAACTCATCAAGGAGTTTGGATAAACAGCTCTACAGGTGGGAGGAAACATTTTGTGCTGAACTGTCCCTTTAAAAGGGAACGTCACAGCTTTTCGGGCCCCTGTTAGCGTCGACACCTGTGCACCTGGGAGGCTCAATAAATAATCCTCCTTCTTCTCGCGTCAGCGTTGCTTCCCCCCCTCATCCTCCTCTTTGTTTTGCTTTATTTTGCTTCCTTGGAAAACCTCGGCGCCGCTCTCTCCTCACCCATCATGCTCGCATTCCAGCCATCAAGCCTCTCCACAAGCGCTCGCTGCATTCTTCAGCGTTTTCACCCTTTCGCAAGCTATTTGTCTGGATTTATTCTTGGATTCATCAGCGGTTTCCGAAACAGTTTCCACAATACATCATCTTCAATACTTCAATTTTTCCGTTTCAGTTTTGCTCGCTCTCCTCCAGAAATCGACAGGGGGGGAGGGGGGGGTCATATTTTGGGAATTTTGGCGATGGATTGGGGCAAAATCAGCTTCAGGTGTGTGTCAGTGTGTGCGAATGTAATACTGTTTTTGTTTGTGTGTGTGTTTCCAGGTTGTGGTTTGATGAGCTGATGAATCTTTGGACGTCGGTGCAAAATCAGCCGAGCTGGGAAGGGGTGAGGCATAAACACACGCGCGCACACACACACGCACACACACTTACATGCACACACATACACGCACACACTTGCACAACATTTCAGGTCATTTTTTAACATTTGTCAACGATTTATCACTTAGTTTAACAAACTGTTCGCTGTCCTCAAAGTTTCAAATCTCCATGCCAAAGCAAAATCACATAAACTTGAAATAAATGAAATTTCCACCTCTCAAGTTTCCAGAGAAATCTCCAAACACACAAGTGGCGGATTAGGTTTTTTTTTTTTTTCTTTTTCCCTTTAATGATTGAGCAATGAATCACCCAGCTGTCCAGTTTCCTAAAAATGGACTGAGTAATTTGGATTGACACACTTTCCGACATTTCCTGACGGCGATGATTGAAATGTTGAAATGTTGTTAAAGACTTGGCGCTCCGCGCTCGGAGTGCAGATAAGATTTTCCATTTGTGCCTCCGCTCGGTGTCCTGGCCTGGAAGCGGGGCCCTGGCTCCGTGTGTGTGTGTGTGTGTGTGTGTGTTCCTCTCCTCCTGAACATCTCCTGTTGGAGTGGTGATATTTATTTTGTAGGAGTGACGGCCTTCACTCCTGGGAACGCTCTTTAATGCTCGCACTGATTGCCTGTCTGATATCCTCTCCGCAGCACCTCGTGAACCTGTTCGCTCGCCTCGCCAA
>CAEMYA010000238.1:602144-625176 GCA_903131615.1 Diplodus sargus | reverse complement strand
CCAATTGCTAAAACTGACCCAGAATTGTTGCTACAACAGTGGTGCATCATGGGAAACTAGACAACCTCAGGCACCCATTGGCGCCAACCATCAATGTAGTGTCAAATACCTTCAAATAAGGCCCAAATAAGGCCTCAAAGGGTGTGTGAGGTAGCAGTTTTTCATAGGTCGACTGGAGCATTTACCAGAAACCTTCCCCTCGTGTGTGTGTGTGTGTAGATCTTCACCAGGATCCTGCGCAGCCTCAACCTTCCAGTCGGGGTCAGTCAGATGGTGGCGCCGCGGTATCTCACCAACTCCTATGACATCGGACATCTGGTGCTGTGGATCACAGCGCTCCTGGTATACCCTCGACAAGCATTTTCTCACAAAAATACATTAAAAACCTCTCTTTTTTTTCTGCCGCTTCCTGCTTAATTACATTGCCGATTTGCATTCCTGCAGGGTGGACCAGGAAACCCTGCACAGAAGGAGCTGACCTGCCTCTTCAACAGCATCGCCTCCTTCTACCATCCCTCCAATCACGGTCGCTGGCAGGTGAGTCCGACGCTCGCACACACACACACACACACACAAACACACACACGTGCATGTGCACGCGCAGCCTGTGCGAGTTGTGACCACGTTTCTCCGCTGCTCCCTGTCACACTCCTGTGATTTATAACCTGTCATTCAGGACTTGGCTGCTTCCTCTTCGCACCAACCAGCCAATAATGAAATGCACAAGTGCCGGAGAAAAGAGCGATATCACAGATCTGTTTACTGCAGACTGTGTGAATGTGTCCCTTGGTGATAACGCTAATGTTGAGTGTGTGTGTGTGTGTGTGTGTGTGTGTGTGTGTGTCTTTGGGTGTGTGTGCCTGCCTGCAGTCACGACTGATGCGGCTGCTTCAGCGCCTCCCGGCGAGCGTTGTGCGCCGCGTGCACCGGGAACGCCACGCCGCCCGCAGCTGGATCACGCTGGTTCCTGAGGGCCAGAGGCTGACCGACGAGAACTTGCAGGAGTTCACGCGCAGCCTCATCGGGGCCGCCCTGCTGGCCATGTTCAGGTACTTCACGTTGGTGGTTGTCAGCCGCAAGAATAATACCTCCGTCCTGACTTTCTGCGAGTAATCCTGCAGCACATTCGCACCAGATAAGAGTTAAGACATTCAAACAGTTTAAGAGCCGGATCGCAGCATCATTCAGTGAGTGTTGCATTAATAGAGCGCTTTTAAGGCAAAATGTGCAAAGCGGTGAGATAAAAATAGAATGCGAAGCCTTGAAACTAAGCAACAAACGATCTACTAAAACTATTAGTGATAAAAGCACAGTAATAGAAGTCAAACAAACGAGAGCAGTATAGAGAAGCTCAAAAATAAACATATATATTAGCTTTTCAAGAGGAGCCGGTCTCGTAAAAATAGTTTGTAAGATGACATTTAAAAACAAAGGCAGTGTGTGGGAGGGCCGGTAGAAACTATTTTCTACCCGGGCAGAAATAAAAGGTGTCACTGCGGGAGGAGGAGGTGTGAGCGTTCTGTTGCGCAGTCACAGCCAATCAGTGGTCTTTAGAACCCACGTCTAATGACCACGATCTCCTGCAGGCCTCCGTCTTTTGAGCCAGGACGCCGGCATGCTCGGCTTCACACCTCCCAGTTATTACTTTTAGCTTCGACTATGATGTTCTTTTTCTGCTAAATATCACAGCCGTCCTGGTAATCTGCTGATCGGTTTGCTTAAAAAGTGAGCGCTCTCGAGACTTTTAGACTTCAACAGCATCTAAATGACTCTATTTTCAGTACGTGGTCTGAAATACCGTCACTCTCCAGCCGAAAGTGACCCAGTTTCTGCAGTTCTGACCTACGTGTCGCCATATGAGGGTTAACTGGGTTGCTGCCATGCGAACATGCCACTTGGATCAGTGCCAGCCGGTTATCTAACAAACCCTGCTGTGTCTAACTAGCGAGCGCAGTCACTGGCAACAACAAGCCTAATCTGGACAAACACAGGTCATCTGTGATAATCTGCCTGTGCGCGCGTCAGTGTGTGTGTGTGTGTGTGTGTGTGTGTGTTGTCGTTGACTGTACTCTGTCCCGTTTTGTGTTCACCTGCCCTCTCCTGGTGATGTGCAGTAAAACCGGATGCACCGATGCAGCCTACGCTCTCCAGAACCTCGCCCTCCTCACCCCAGAGCTCGCCATACCACCTGTACTTGAGAAGTAAGTGTTTGTGTCTAAAAATGCGCGCGTCTTGTCCTTGTGTTGAAATGTAACTGAGTTATAGCTCCATGAACAAGGTTTGGTGCAAGTTGCAGCAATCAGGCACGAAGGGGTTTATTGGAATATTGGCCTGCTTCAGCTGGCTGCTGCCTCTGCTGACAGTTTTGGTGACGGGGTCAAATCAGAAACTCACATCCCTCGTGTCCTTTTGCAAATTATCATCCTGAAATGTATGCCGAATTGGATACTAGCATTGTATGTTTACGATGTATACATGGATTAACAGACATCTATCACTAGATTATTTTGATATTGAAGAGAACTTAGAAATGTGTAGATTGTAAGGCAAGTTCTGTGGTTTTGAAGAACATTTTTTTTTTCTATGATTTCTAAGCCAATGTATGAACATTTGCTCACAATGGAAATAAGAGATGGTGTGTGAGTGGTATTTTAAAAAGTGGACATGACTCTGAATCTAAAAATATGCGTATCTTGTATCTTATAACTCCATAAATCTTGTTTTCTGAACAGCGAGATGAACCTGAACCTTTTCCCCTCACACAGTTTCGCCTCATGCCGCCTCACTCTTCAGCCCTCCCATCATCTCATTTTGTACTTACCCCCTCGTTTCGCAGGACCTACGCAGCGATGGAGACCCTGACGGAGCCGCACACCCTCACCGCCACACTCAGCTGCATGATCGGCATGGCTCGCAGCCTGGTTTCCCCTAACAACCGTTACCCAGAGGGCCGTGCGCACGTGCTCCCACTGCTCATAGGCTCTCTGCCAGGGGTGGACCCCAACGACTTCAGCAAGTGCATGGTGAGTAATGAATGTGTTGATTAGTAATGAAGAAGAATTGTGAGACAAGTAGACAATACAGCTCTTGCTGATTAAATTCCTTTCCAGCGTTCTCTGGTCTATCCTATTAATAATTCCCAAAAGTGGAATGAATATCTCAGTTTGAAGAACTCGTAATTACAGGGGCTCAGTCCTCAGTTTCTGCTTGGATTGTAAAATGGATTGATTTCCTTTCGCGGTTTCGCTCATTGTCTCTAGACTACATTAATCCATCACAGCAGAATAAATTAATACATTTTTAAAAAAAAGTTATTCTCCCGACATCTGGTAGGTTATTTTACTTAGTCCTTGATCACGTCGGATGATGTAAATGGATCTGTTTCCCCGCTGTGTCTGTCCGTCCAGATAACGTTCCAGTTCATCGCCACCTTCACCACTCTGGTGCCTTTAGTGGATTGTTCGTCTGCTCCCTCTCAGCACGGTGATCTCACAGAGGTACCCACACATCAACTTAGTCTGGAGAGAGATTAAATATACATTATATCTACAAAGTAAAGCAAAACTCAAGATGTACGGTACTTTGCATCAATCATTCATTCACCCTCCCATGTTTTTTCCTTGAAGGAATAATCTGACATTTTCAGAGAGTGAGAAAACCACTCTCATGTCTGTGTGGTGCAGCCAGTTAGCTTAGCTTAGCATAAAGACTAGAAACAAAGTTGACAGAAAAGTGCAAATTAGCTCTTATAAAGCTAACTAATTGCCATGCTATGGCTTTTTTTTTGTGTGTGGCCAGCTAGCCTAGCTTGGAATGCATACTGGAATCTGGCCGATAAAACGCGCTCCCAATTAAACAAAATCTGCCAAACAACACTCCCTTAAACTCACTTCTTAACATGCTTCTTTTGTCCGTACAAAAAGTGAAGCGGACGATTCAGTAAGAGTTTAGTATACAGGGTGAATATGCTAGCTGGTAAGGTACAGCTAGCTAAGTTAGAACATAGACGATAAAGCTAGCCTGTCCCTGTCCGAGGTAAACCAAATATGTCAACCAGCACCTTTTATGCTCACTAAGTAACATGTTATAGTCAAATCACTTTTTTTCTTTCATACAAAAAGTGTTGAGTTTGGCGACTTTGTTGGTAGACAGTGGTTTCATTTCTAAAAAGCAACTTGCGACTTATTAGCGTATGACTTTTTAGCAACTTTTCGTGCTAGCTCCTAGCTTCAGTCCCCTGGTTCCCACTTCTTATTTAGCCTACAAGATAAAAGACAATTTGATTTTATGGGGCTCATGTGAGGGATTAGAGCACACACTTCCTAAATCTTTTCGTTACTGTGAGGTTAACATTGCTAGGTTTCTCTCTGCTTCCTATCGTTATGCCAAGCTAAGCTAAGCTAACCATCTCCTGCTACCTGCTAGGTAAATTTGCAAGCTTTAAACAGAGACTGGTAACAACAGGAAAAAAGCCAGCCTGGCACTCAACACAATATATCTTTTTTTTTTTTTAATATCAGGTTTACTGTGTAGGTTAGCTCGCTAGCTAACCATCTACTTGCCCCTGCCTCTTATCGAGCATACAGACATGAGAGTGGTATCGATCAAACAAGAATGTTTCCCAAATCTTCAAACTGTTCCTAAAATAATTTGGAGGAAAACAACCTGACATGCAGTACAGAATCCTAATCTAGATCACTTGGTGTTACTGAATTACACTTAACAGTCTTTTCTGTTTTCTCCCACTCAGATGGAGAAAGATCTGTGTTTTGCTACGGCTGAGTTTGAAGACTTCGTTCTCCAGTTTCTGGACAGGTAGAGACAAAATTAACAAGTCCGACTGTCACTTTGTAAAGCCTCGTTGACAACGTCTGAGTAGGAGCGCCTCTGTTTGAGATGCACCAGTCTGCATCGCTGGCTCCGCTGGACACGTAAAGAGCGCTGCTGACATTTTCATTTCTGACAAGCGCATAAGTGTGTGTGTGTGTGTGTGTGTGTGTGTGTGTGTGTGTGTGTGTGTTTGTCTCTGTGCTCGTGCAGGTGTTTCGCTCTGATCGACAGCAGCACCCTGGAACAGACGCGAGATGAGATGGAGACGGATACCCAGACTCATCTGGAGAGCCTGGTGGAGCTGGGCCTGTCCTCCACTGTTAGCACCGTCCTGACTCAGTGCTCCATAGACATATACAAGGTAGCACACACACACACACACACACACACACTGGTACTACCTTGACTTAAAGTTAACGTCACTCTCTTTTAAGGCCATTAATTCGCTAATCCCAGAACCTATCCAAACACTAATACAGACCGCTAACCTTAAAGGCCCGTTCTCAATCAGCTTGTCACGGCCTTTTTCCATTCGCGCCGGCTCGGCTTTGCTTGACTAGATTTGACTCTGTGCCGGCAGCGTGGCAGGTGTTTGAATCTCCATTACAGGACAAAAGCACTCGAAGGATCGTCTGAGAGTGTTTCTTTTTTTTCCATTACACGGCGTGGGCAGGTAGAAGAAGTTGTTTACCTGTCGTAGGTGAGCTGTTCGCAGAGGCGCTGTTGTCTGGAGCTCTTCGGCTCATCGCACTGTGCCGGTTTCAGTTTGTGCTCTTTCTCCCGGCAGTTTTGTTTGAAGAGTTGCCTCCAACAAAGCTCCGTTACACATTTCACTTCATACAAATGCTTCACAATAAAAGGCCCCCCGGGGTTTTTGTTGTTTAATAGCTTTTATTATGAAGCGGTGAAGTCAAGAAATGTTGGGTTTTCATCAGCAGTAGCTTGACATGACTTCCAGTAGCTGAAACAGTGAAATACAGCAGATGTCTGAGAGTACAAACAGAGCTTCACAAGCTTGTTTTAGCAGGAGAAAGAGGGGTGGGCTGCAGTCTGGGGGGGTCACAGCAACCTGCTTGGCGCACTTTGGCCCAAATCTGGAGATTCTCCATCTCTGACTTGGCACAGTCGGCTGCATTTAAACTGGTAATGGAAATGCAAAAAAGCAGTGGCATGGTTTGACTCGGTGTGGCCAGACATGCTGATGGCAAAACCCCCCCCATCAGTCTGAGCGCCACATGGACACACGAACAGTTCTGCCGAAATAGGAATTGTTGTAAAACAAAGATAGAGAGAAAAAGGTTATTTTATTTGAAAGATTTCTGTATTTGGGTTTTCCTTTGTGTGTTCCTCTGGGCTGGGCTCAGTTGAAAACAGATGATAAAGGAATCAGTAGGAATTAAGCAAAATCTTAATGAAAATGTGATTACAAGTGGTGCAGCTGAGTTTTGAAGTGCTTAATCTCTTAATGAATGAAACTTTGTTCACAATGTAACTTTAATAGTTGCTTCTTGAGTCATAAATATTATAGAGCTGCTTTGTTTTCAGGGGCTTTAAAGCAAACATATTCATTCACAATACAAATGCCCACTACAATAAGTCCATCCAACCTCAGCAACTGTTAATCACTTAAAGCGATACTCTATGAAGTTGGGGAACTCATGAGTGACCGCGTCTTTCAACCCCCACTGATGTGTTTCTGTACGTCTGTTGTCCCTGTGTTAGGTGGCGCTGCAGAAGGTTTATAACTTTGCCACGTCCAACATCTTCGAGACGTTTGTGTCGGGCAGGATGGTGGCTGACATGTGCAGAGCAGCAGCGAAGGTATGTGTGTGTGTGTGTGTATGTGTGTGTGTCTTTGCCCCTCCGCCTCACGAAGAAAGACGTTCAGAGCGTCGTCTTTCACATTGTTGATGAAGATTTTGTTTTTCCCTACTTTCAGTGTTCCTTTTACAGTGTTTACTTCTATTTAAATCAGCTCTTCTTGGTGTCATCTTCTGCACGCTCATGTTTTCCGCTCGGATAACTAAATGTGTGCGTATGTCTGTTTGCAGTGTAATCCCACCGAGTCTCTCCGTCTGTTCGTCCCTCACTGCTGCAGCGTCATTTTCCACATTACTGACAGTCAGTACCACACTGTGTGTGTGTGTGTGTGTGTGTGTTTGGAGTAGTCTACCGTGTGTGTGCGTAGAATAGAAACAAGCGACATGTGTTTGCGTGAAGCCTCCAGTCTAGAACCTAATGAGCTATTATCCACAAGTCTGTTCAGTGCTAAGTGAAACCTGCAAAAGATACATCTTCAGGTTTTAGCACATTATCAGATCACAGTTATCTCAGAGCAATTATGAGATCTTATTAGACACACAGTGTGAAGTCATTAGAGTGTTTGAAATTGAAATTATTTGTTGATTAAACATTTTTCTGCCTCGCAAACGCTTTCAGTTAATAAAGTGGTGGCTTAATGGAACACCGTTAGGGACAGCTGTGAGTTTAATGCGAACTTGTACATGCTAACATGCTCACAGCTACGATGCTAGCATGTGAACTTCATTATGTTTAGCAGGTATAAAATTAAACAATGTTTACTCTTTTAATATGTTATTTCCGCATGTTAGCTTTCCAAAAAGTCCTAATTAACATATTTTTTAACATGCGCTTTAACAAAATCTGTCAAATTTGTGGAACTGAAGATAGATTAACAACAATAACATATACAGCCATGCTAGCAACTCTAGGCAGCTTAATGCTAACTTTTGTATGCTAACATAGGCCTAATCACTATAACAATGCTCGTAGGTATGATGTTTATGTTGTTTACCATGTTATTTTAGCATACTAGCATACTGTATATCCCTCATTAGCAATACAAAATATATTTTTTCATTAAATCAATTTGTAAAATGATCAAAGACAGATTCTGAGAGTTCAGCCATACTAACAACTAGAACTGGCTTCAAAGCAGCTTTGTTTTGAGCTTGATGCTAATTTTTGAATGCTGACAGGCCAACAATTACAAAGCTAGCATGATGATGTCATGATTTCTTTTAGCAGGTGTAATGCTTGCCATGTTTACTATGCTATGTCCCAATTACAACATTATTTTACATTTTATTTGAATGGAATCAGTAAAATATGTGAAATTATCAAAGATAGATACTGAGAGTGCAGCCGTGCTTGCTAACAACCAGCACAGGCCTAATTCAGGGCAGCTTTGTTTTGAGCTTGGTGCTAAATTTTAAATGCAAACATACTAACAATTCAGTCTTTACCACAAAATAGATACAAAGTCGGGGGGACCACCAAAGTTGTCGGGCTTCATCCTGTGGGGACCACGAACGGCTGTACAAAATTTCATTTCAATCCATCCAGTAGATGTCGAGATATATCAGTCTGGAGCTGTAAGTGGTTACAGACTGACAGACCGGCAGCGCCGTCCACAGCATGACTGAGAACTGAAATGACCCCAAAATTCAGCAAAATGAGCTCAGTCTGTCAGGGGAGCAATACAGTACATTATTCAGCTTCTTTGTGTGTGTGTGTGTGTGTGTGTGTGTGTGTGTGTGTGTGTGTGTGTGTGTGTGTGTGTGTGTGTGTGTGTGTGTGTGTGTGTGTGTGCGTGTGTGTGTGCAGACGAGGAGCTGCTGGGTGAGGACGAGCTGGATAAGGAGCTGCTGTGGAATCTCCAGCTGCTCTCGGAGGTGAGACGAGGATCTTTCACGTCCCCCGGGGGGCTCCAGCACTCTGCAAAAATGTTAATCCCACTTATTAATCTCAGCTAGTTTGTGTCTTAGAATCTCAAAGTGACAGAGAAGACTGCCAGCGGAGTCGGCAAATGTCTTTGCTTTGGAGGCAGGTGTTATTTCCTTCACTTCTGCTGAAGTGATCCGTCTGTTCTGCTTTTAACAGAGGTCTCGTCTCGAGTTGTAGAATCAAATAAAGAAAAAGCGTTTTAAAAAGAGCACGACAGAGATATATCTTCACTTGTTTTTTTTTCTTTAAAAAAAACATAAGAATATCATTGTGACATTGTGTGAGGAGGAAAAAAACGATGACCGAATGACATTTCTTGCAGCCTGCGCCCTGCCACGGCCGTAAATATCAAAGCGCTCTGTCGTTAACCAGAACATATTGATACCCTTTCTGTTTTGTTTTATTACTCCTGGGAGCTTAATGCGAGTGGGAGCGAGCCAAATGCCGTGATTTACAGGAGAACCTCAATATTTAAGACACAACTCTCCACTGAATTGCCTGTGTCTGTGTGTGTGCATGTACCCCTGTGTGTGTGTGTGTTTGTTTTTTAGGTAACCCGTGTGGATGGCGAACAGCTGTTAAAATACCGAGGGGACCTGGAGCGGATGCTGTGTGTGTGCGTGCGCCTGCGCTGTAAACAGGCGTACACGCTCGCCTGCAGCCTGCTGGAACACACACTCCGGTCGCTGTCCCTCATCTATCCCACCGAGTACCGCAGCACCTCGGGGGGCTTCGAAACTGACCTCCCTATACGGGTAAACACACACACACACTTCTGCAATCTTTTACGAGACGAAGCAGTGTTTGATCTAATCTTATAGACTAATACTAAAGTTTAAATCCAGTCCCTGGACTCAAACGATGTAGTTTAAACTATAGCTTGTTCGCTAACCCTCCCCTGAGTGTAAATTGGCTCTTACCGCGGCTATTACAGTATCTGGTCGGGAAACAATGAGGTGTTCTTGGAAACACAGAATGCCAAGAGTGCAACCTTTTAAAAAACGCAGTTTTCTCGCAGTTTAATTAAATGGGGGTGTTACAGGTTCAGTAATTGCGATGCAATTTCCGTTTCCATTAAGAGAATGTGAAGGCATTTATCAAACTGAAATTAAATGGCTACACCTCTGGACCGTACGCTGCTTATACCGCTCGCTCTCACCGCTACTGTCTCCTCAGTTTTGAGGGTTTTTTTTTTTTATTTGCTTGACAGATAGCTTACCGTACAGAGAAGGGAGGGGGAGAAAGAAAATGGAGATAATTACAAAAATGTGCTTACTCTGCACGGACTGTGATCGTAAACTCTACAGATGCTCACAGTGTTTCCCAAACTGGGTCTTAGTTTTCCCAGAGGGGTCACAAGAAAAATCTGAGGGAATCACAAGGTGCAAAATAGAAAACTTTGCATGTAGGAATAAAATATGTAAGCACAACTCTTAAGTATTGCACCTTTAAAGGAAGGGCAGGTTTTATATTTTAGAGGCATTTTGTCATCCAGTCAAGACAGACTTCATTCTGAGCGACTGAATAACATTTTGCAGAGTCTCACAAGGACGAACTGATTCGATTATGGTGGTCAAAAGGTCACCGTGACTTCACAAATCTAATTCTCAAGCCATGACTCAACAATTCTTATAATAGAATATGACAAAGGAAAAACACAAACGTCTGATAGTATAAAATGATGAAGCGAATCATTCAGGTCAACTACGCTGTGACGTCATAATATTCTGCAAAAGATGTTCTGGCCATTATTCAACAGCTGAGCCCAGTCCTAATGCCACACGAGCTCTGATTGGTCGACATAGTGTGAACGAGGCACAAGTAGAGGCAAAGCTAATCTCAGCTGCTAACATTAGCCACCACGAGCTAATGTCCACACCACGGCGAGTGAGGCTGTTTGAGTTCATACAGCTGAGAAACGTTTCATTACTGATTCACTGAACGTAATGAGTTCTTGTTATTCTCACTTTGACGGCACTAAAAAAGCGAGATCAAAGATGATGTCTCTCGTGTCTGTTTTTGCTTTTGTGGAGACGATCCGAGCCGCTTGCCCTGTCGGTTCGTTTTGTCGTTCGGCAAGAGAGAGAGAAAAAAACCTCCTCTGAAATCGATTTCTTCTAAAAACCTTGACAATATTTTGTTTTGTTTTTGCACAAAGCGATCACACCTACGTTCCTCCACAACGTCAAGTGCCGACCCTCTTTTCATCTGCGGTTCAAGATCACAGATTCTGTCTTTTGTTCCGATTTGATTTTCATAGAAGTTCGTTTATTTTTGAGGTGTTTTTTCTGGTTGAATTCATCTGTTAGTCTGTGATCTGATAGTGGATCTCACGTTCTGTGTCCTTAACACCAGTAGATAACACAGGACGTTGGGGGGGTTTCAGGCGGACTGGTTTCTTGCCCGTTGTTCCAGTGGAAAAACCTTTCTGAAACTTTCTGAGAAAATCCTCTTTCTCTCTTTCTGTCTCTCACTCGTTCTCATCTTTCCAGGACTGGGGCAGAGCGGGAGATGTGGCAGCCTTGGGTGTGTGTTGGCACGTGCCAAGTCAGGAGGAGGAGAACTTTGTTTTCCAGCTGCTGTCCCGCCTCCTGCACCCCGAGCTGCAGCGAATCAAGGGCCACGTCTCTGGAGAGCAGCCAATGAGCAGGTGTGCGGTTGTGTGGGTTTTTTTTTTTTCAATCTTCTTGGTTTTTTCGCGATTTTTCTTTCGACGTAATCGGGCAGGCGCGCAAACAAAACAAAAGAAAAACCCGCAGCCTCGCATTTACTGATGAATTAGATCAGCCCGCGGGGATAAATGAGCCCTGAAGTTTGACATCTGGTTTTAATATGTGTCCTAACGCCTAATCAAGAGTGCAGACGGGGGGAAAGTTGAATTTGAAACACGGTTGTAGACTCTCCAAGACACACACACACACACACACACACACACACACACACTGACGTGAAAGGGCTGTAACGTGGGCTCTGATTCACAGGGAGGAGCTGTTGCAGAGTCTTGCCATCGTGCAGCACTGCCTTCTGGGAGCTGGGAGCATGCTGCCCCCTCTGGATGGACCACACGTCTCTGACCTGTGAGTCCTGCAGCTCCACACACTCATATACTGTAAAAAGAAAAAAAAAAAGATATATAATAAAACACACTCCTCACATTTTGTTTCCGTCTCAGCGTGCCCACCATGGTGGACCTCGGGGAGACCAAGCTGCATATAGGAGTCAACTACGGTAAGGAAAAACACTCAAACAAAGCAGCCACACGCTCTTTCGTCGGGCGATAAGGCCGCTCATCCTGCATTCTGTGTCCACATCGGACGTCTGTGTGTCTCCTCCCCCCTCCAGATGATTCACGGGAGAACTACAGAGAGTCCATCTGCCAAACCATGAGACTGCTGCTACGTGAGTGAAGGCTTTAACTTCCACCGCACTCCCCACTTTTGTTTGGAGTGTGATTGTGTTGCACAACTAATCCGCACCGGCTTCTTTTCTCCCACCCAGATCACATCTTGGAGCACTCGGAGGATGACACAAAGTCCCTCTTCGTCATCATTAAGGTGCCCGGCCCCCCTCGTCATTCTTTTCTTTTATTCATGCACAGTGTGTTATTATTCGGTAGGGCCCCTGCAAAAAGAAACAAAAAAAAAAGGTCTCACGGCGCCCCGTTTTCTTGTCTGTCTGTGTGACTACAGATCATCAGTGACCTCATGTTTTTCCGAGGAACTCACAAGAAGGAGTTCGAATCGCGCTGGAAGAGCTTCACTCTTGTCAAGAAGTCCATGGAAAACAGGGTGGGTTTCAAAAAATAAGAAATGAAAAAAAAAATAAAAAAGCGCAACAAGGCCGGCGATTGTTGTCGGTTTCGGTGAGGTAGTCGCAGGGTGATTTTTCAAGCGTGTCCTCTCTCCTCCTGCAGCTTCATGGGAAAAAGCAGCACATCAGAGCGCTGCTCATTGACCGGGTTCTGCTCCAGCATGAGGTTAGTTTAACCCCCAAATCAAAAAGTACACATTTTCCCCCTTTTACCTGTCGTGCTTTTTATCCGCCTTGACTGCTTCCGTGTGACTTTTTGGAGATATCGGCCGTGGGGAGATGTCTGCCTTCCCTCGAATATAATTGAACTAGATAAAAAATATGTTGGAGCGACTCAACAGGAATTTGTCTCTTTCCAGACATCATGGCCACTTACTCGAGATAATCCACAGACCTTGTTGTGAGCAGTTTCACGTTGGAGCTAATGTTTCTCTCTGGCAGAAAAGAGATTGGCAGCGTGCCGGGTCGAAGCTCCGCACATGTGTTTGATTGACACCGGCTGACGCAATGATAGCGGAGAGCCGGCTGCACAGTTAACAAGAAGCTTGCAACGTTCTTGGGCCGATGAAAAAGCACAACATTCACCGGCAGCGCTCGGCGTTCAGACGATCTGCTCCCGCAGATTCTGTTCCTGTTTTGGTAGCTTCTGTCTGATGAAGCTCAAAGACGGAACAAGCTTCTTCTCCACTTTCTTAGTTACCAGACTGACAGCTGACAAGTCCCACCCAATTTGATAAATCATCGGTTGCCCGAGAAAAAACAGCGAAGGTGACAGCCCCAGCACCTTTCAAAGTAAAGTTTCGAGTTATTTCAACCAAAGCTCCCAAAAATTAAACTTGCACGCCACCTTCCAAAGACCACGGGACTGATTTCAACCAATCTCAAGTGCTTATCACGCAACGAAGGACTAACAAGAGGGAAACAACTCAAATATGGTAAAAAAGACATCTATGTTTTCTCTGTTCGGGCGCTTTAACAACCCAACATGTCGGTATTTGACGTCCTGGGAACGACACTCAACCATCAACTGTCTTTCCGGTGCGTTCACGAACAGTTTACCTTGAAGTTTTAGTTGGAGCCTGTACTTTCTTACTTTTACTTGAGAGAAGAAGATGAGTCAGTTCTTCTTCTTTTTTCTTTTTTTTTAACACAAGTATCTCTATTCTACTCGAGTAAAGAATGTGTGTAACCGGCCCCCCCGAAATAATCGAGATGAATAAATAGCACTGCGGGCAAGAGGATAAATATGTATTGTCTGTTCTGTGGTGAACTGTCTTTTTAACGACGCGCTGTTTTCAGGTGTTTTGAATAATACTTTGAAAACTGTATTCCTGTGCGAGCAGATGAGGAAGCTGGTGGTCGAGGGCAGTGAATATAAAGTGGTTCATCAGGAGCTGCTCTGTGATCTGCTGCTGCTCTCCACCAGCACTTACAGCCAGGTAAAAAAAGAAAACCAGACGCCACACACACACACACACGCACAAGACAAATTAACAAGGAAAATTCAATCAGAACATCTGTTGGCTCCCATTTACCTGATGCCATTAACATAAATATCTCTGGCGAGAACTGAAAATTAATTCAGAGTGTATGCATGTGCATCTGGCTTTATGTGTTTGCGCAGGTACGCAGCAGAGCCCAGACTGTGCTGACGGCCGCATTAGGAACCTATAGCTTCTCCTACAGGGACCTGATTCCCCGAATCCTTCAACTGCTCTCGCCGCAAGACACCGCCAGAACGCAGCAGTTTAAGGTAGCGCGCGCGCACACACACACAGAGGCCTGCACACACACGTACCGTAGCGCAGCATGTGGTGACAAACGGGTTTGCTCCTAATGATCTCTGTCCGTGGTGCTGAAACTTGAAGTCAGTCCAACTGTGTGTCTTCAGTATGTATTTGATGGCTCCATTGGCCTCCCCGCGCTGGTTACCTGTGACCCTCAGCATTGATTTTTAGAGTTCTACTGCCTTGACCCAGCCCACATTTCAGCCCTGATGTTAGCCTGAGGTCTGCCCACAAGTTTTTGTTGACTGTCCCTCGGGGCTGGAGAGGAGGCAGGGCACCGTCTTACATTGGATATCTTTGTTTCTGTGGCTCAGGGTGCTCTGTACTGCCTGCTGGCTGTGCACAGCAGTGTCAACCTGGCCAGTTCGAGGGACTGGGACTGCGTCGGGGAGGAGTGGCCCGCTCTGGTCCGCTGCGGCCTGTCGCCCACCATGACCCTGGAGGAGCCCTCCATCGGCCGCCTGCTGGACGACATCACCGACAGGATCCATCGCCAGCACGACACCAGCGGGATCTATTTCACCGTGAGCAGCGTCGTTCAGTCGCAGCCAATAAGCCGCCCGCTCGTCCGATCCGTTTCAAATTCAAAATGTTTGTGCCCGTTTGTTCAACCACTAGGTAAGTGAAGCGTGCGTCGAGGTGGCCAATCAGATCACGCGGTCTGAGAACCCCGCGCCTTGTTTGGAAGCACCCTCCGTGGAGGAGCTGAAAGAGGGTCTCCAGCGTCAGCGCATCAGAAACGTGGTCGCTGCGAGGTGAGAAAATTAACTTTAGTTGGTGTTATTTGCTAATTCATTTAGTTTTAATGCTGTTTTTCTCAAGGTTACAGGAGAGTTTGAGCAGCAGCATGTATTATTCACTGTAATTACCCTTTGTGGAGGCACGAATACTACTGACCAACACTTGTTTCTCTTTTATTCAGGAAGTACGAGAAGCTGGTCAATGATCTGCTGGATTGCCTTGAAGACAGTAACCTGTAGGTGCACCTGTGTTCATGCACATCAAAACATCCGAGTAGACTTTGCAAGCTATGTTATATATTCTTTATTTAAACTGCGAATGCAGGCGTCTTACAGCCCTTAGACGGTCATGTCACCTGTGAAAAACATTGTGGTTGTTAAAGATTCTGCCTCGCAGGACACGCTTAGTCATTGTTTAATCACCAACACGACTTGCCTGCTTGCGTTTCCAGGCCCTGGAAGTTTGAGCACATGGCCACGGACTTGTTAGCCCTCCAGCTGAGAGACGATCACCCGCTGCCGCCTGACGCCGTCCTCTTCTTCACGCAGAGCCTGATACACGACTCCATCAGCATACGCAAGGTCAGCGGCTGTGTGTGTGTGTGTGTGTGAGCGGTCTGAGTTTGTGTTTGCGTGGACGGGAGATGTGATGATTCAGACGTGAAGTCACATGTCCAGTTACATGTCATTCGATGCTCTTGTTGCAGTATGTTGACAAAAAAAGTCAACATACTTTTGTCCTCCTGAAGATTAAATTTGTGTTTTTGTCGTTCTCAAGGTCTTTCTTTTATTTACTTTATTTTCCAGCTCTATTTCCTTTGTGCACTGCATTGTGGGGGAAATAGTGTCCTTCAGCAGCGCACTCTTTGGTGCAATCAGTTTTTTCAGCAAAAGTATCAAACATTCAGTGGTTCCAGCTTCATAAATATGTTTTCGTCTGTGTCCGTTTGTTGGTTGGTTGCTTGGATTGTCGGTAGGGTTACACATAAACCACTGAAATGACTTCCACAAACTTGGTTTGAGGACGAGTCTTGGCACCAGAACAGACCCCGTAAACTTTCGGTGTGGATCCAGATAAAAGAACGGATCCAGGAATTGTTTTCGATAATCTCTCAAAGAATAACCGGGTGTGTTTATGTGTCGGGTATCTACGGATGACTACGTTCTGATGCAGATCCAAAATAAAAGTCTTAATTTAGCAGATTCAAATATTTTATTAGGCTTGATGGAATTAAAGGGGGGACTGAGAGTGACAAGTGAAACTCTGTAATCTTTCTCTCCTGTAGGTTGCGATCTCAGCGATGGCTGGTATCCTGAAGCAGCTGAAACGACCAAGAAAGAAAGTCGCCGTGAAGCCATCAGACATCAGTGAGTATGAGAGATTAAAGATGGACTTACAACTGTACAAAAATTAAGCAGAAATATCCCGAATATGAGTCGACCATCGCGCACAGGTGTGGGCGGTGCTGAGTGGAGGCCAGTGGAGCCGCAGCATTGTGTTCCTGAATGATCGCGGAAGTTTCCACGCTTTAAACAACAGAAACCATCTTTGGGAAAACTTTGCTTTACCCTTGAGGAACTCATGTCGTCCATCTTTATTTAAGTCAGTGATAGGAGCATAAAAAAACACAACAACAGCAACGTTTTCTGAGCATTGACGCTGTAAATGTAGTTGTAACACTTTCTCTCAATCCAGCTACTGGAACAGTTTCAGTTGCAATTCCAGCCTCTGATTTTGATTAAATAGAACAACATGGTGTACGAACTGATTGCGTGCTAATGTCCCCCCCCCCAATCGAGTCAGCAATACGACTGGAATATAAATCTACATTTTCTATCCATTAAGAGATAAATTGCTTGAAATTAGAAAATCTTTCCTGCACCCTTTCCGGCGGTGTGCGTCCTTGCTCACGCGTTTGTCGTCTAGGTGGCGTGGAGGAAGCCGAGGGACTGTGCGCCGGGGATCGCGAGGGGAACCGCTGGTTGCAGTACGACAGCGGCAGCCTCCCGCTGAGCGAGGAGCAGTGGGAGTCTCAGCAGTACGTGGAGAAAACGCACTGGGGCTACTACACATGGCCGAGGTGAGGAGAGTGACTGAGTGTTTCGGGCGGGCGGGTTTAGAAACGGGGAGGCTGATTAACTGCTCGGTTGGACAGAGCTAAAGAGCTGATTGACTTAACTGCCTGGTTGATTTGATGCTCGGCTTTGTGGCTAACTTTATGTCCGACTAACTGCTGGATGACTGATCTGGGCGGCTGGAGGACTAGCAGGGTGTTGAACTGACTTCCTGTCATGACCTGGCCTAGATAAGGCTGACTGAACGACTTCCTGCCTGGCCTAGATAGAAGAATTGATGTATAGGTGGAGCGCTGGCGGGCCGTCCTGGTGTCTTGCTGACTAACGGACTTTTTAATCATTCATTTATCCTTGCTGCTCATTCGAAGACAGTACGCGTCCGTCCATATTTTTTTCTGTTTGTTGTTATCTATAAATCACAGCAGCCTCTTCTTTGTCTCCCTCCCCCCATCCCCCACCGCTCCTCTCAGAGAAATGATGATCCACGCAGCTTCTGAGAAGCCAAAAGATGACCTGACGTACGAAGAGATGAGCGAGGTGCGTGCTCACACTGTGCCGCGCTCCAAAGTGTCTCTCTGTGGCGCCTCAGCGTTATCACATGTGGTGTTTGTTTGTGTGTCACTCAGGGCGAAAAGATCATCTTTGAATATTTCTCGGACCCGGAGTTCATTGACCAGCTGATAGAGTTCCTCTCTCTGGAGGATCGGAAAGGGAAAGACAGCTTCAACCCGCGACGCTTCTGCCTCTTCAAGGTGCAATTTAAACTCTCAGCCTCCATCGATCTTTGCAAAAACCTTTTTACAAAGAAGTGACACAGCATACCGCGGCGAGAGCCAAGGCCGAATTGAGCCACGTAGAGATGGAATTTGTGGCGTCAACCGCTTTGATTCATTGGTCTCCGTCAGTCGGCTGACAGCTTGCTTGCATCAAAACGAATGACTGTAATCCGTCTTTCTTTGCTTTGAAAGAAAAAAAAAAAAGAACAGAAAAGGGTCTCAGTTTCCCCCACGGCGAACAAACCTTCATGCTCACGTTTGATTGACAGGGGCTGTTTCGTAACTATGGTGACATGTTCCTGCCGTTACTGTGGCCTCACCTGGAGCAGCTTGCCAGCGACCCCCATGAGAGCTCCCAGCGCTGTGTGTGTGAGATTACTGCGGGACTAATCAGAGGCAGCAAACTCTGGAGTTTCAGCCAGGTACCAAAGACACACACACACACACACACACACACACACACACACACACATAAGCAAATACACACACTGTGCAGCTTTCTGATAAGAAAAGTCAATATTAATAAAGAACTTTCATTATTGTGTGTGTGTGCGTTCAGGTGGACAGGCTGTGGAAGGTTTTGTGCCCTTTGATCAGGACAGCGTTAACCAACATCACAGTGGAGACCTACACAGACTGGGGCACCTGCATCGCCACCGCCTGCGTGAGCTGCCAGCATGCACACACAAACACGCCCAGCACAACAACAAAAACTCCGCGATCAATAAAGAAAATTGGGAATTTATCTGTTTATTTTCCATATAAAGAAATGCCGAAGATCAGATTTTTTCTTTTTTTTTCCAAAATCAATAAAACATTCAGGTGAAAATTGCATCTCGAAAAAACTGAATTTGCAGCACAATCACACAAGTTTTGTTATTTTCATGTCCCAGACTGTCAACACTGTGGTCCACACTGCAATATCTCAGCAACTATTCAGCTGATTTCTGTAAGATATTGTGGATATTCGTTGTCTCGAGACGATGAATCTTAACCCTGATGACTTTTCCTCGAGCGCCATCGTGAGGCTGACATTTGAAGAGTGGATTAAATTTGGTTCAGAGATTAAAAGTCAAGATGAATTGTAATCACGTTATCAAAAGTCAGCATCACCTCAAAATCTTAATTTGTCCAACATTTTGCTTTATAACAAAATACCTACAAAATTGACGACATTGACGTGTTAAGCGCTAATCAGCTAATGCTAGAATGCTAACCCTCTAAACCAAGATGGCCACAAATGGCGAACATTACGTTTCTGCTGAACCTCAGCATGTTAGTACTGTTGCTATGAGCTTGTTGCCATGCTATCGTTAGCGCCACTTTACATAAGTACAGCCTCACATAGCTGCTAGCATGGCTAATTTATTTTGTTTTTTTTATCGTGTAAGATAGCAGAAATACATCTGGAAGATAACTACTGATATCCAATGACAAATCCCTGCATATACACGCATATATACATACAGTATATCCATACCTGCACACATACACTTACTACATGTACCGACACCTACATACGGTATACCTTGTACGTGGTATATGTAGGTGTGTGTGTACTGTAAACACAAGGGTGTCACTTTGTGTTGAACAGCGGTGGGAACGTAAGGGCGCGGATGAAAATAGCATTTTTAAAAACAAATATTATTGAAGGCAATGTAATGCAGGGATTCAATAAGGTCAGAGTATATAATTACAGCAGAGAGAAAATGCATAATGGTGCAACAAAATTGATTTTTATTTCATTTGTTAGTTGACATTTTCTCAGTCTGATCTATTTCATAGCACATTTTATGTATACAATTATGTTTTTCAAAAGCGGTGGGAACACATCTCCAGCCTCTTCGGTGTAAACAGAACCTATGTGTGTATCTGCATCTCGTCGCATAACTTTTGTGATAATGAGGACTGATTTACCCCTTTATAAAAATTCTGTGAATTCTCTTTGGCTTGTACTGCTCACTTAACATCTGCGAATGAATATCAACGTGTAGCTTTTGTGTTGAAGATCACTAAATCAAGATTCACTGTGGAAAAACACAGAGACTTCTGAAGCACAGACTATTTTCTCTGTCTCCCTTGGAAATAACAGTCTAGAAATATGTGCCTACAGTAGCTCGGTGGATGTGTACATGTGCTGTCCACCTGAAATAACGTTTCCAAAAATAAGCCTAATCTGAACTGGCTGCTGTCCAATAGGAGGGCCGGGACCCCAGGAAACTCCACTGGCTGTTGGAGCTGCTGATGCAGAGCCCGCTCAGCGGAGAGGGCGGCTCGTTCAGGGACGCCAGGTATGTGCATCTGTGTGTGTGTTAGTGTGTGTGTGCATGAATAACTATATGCACAGAGTATGTGTTTATGTCATACAGTGCTTCAGAGGTTTTTGATTTCAGGCTGCAGTGGTAACCCGAGCTGACGTGCCGCAATAACACAGCGACCCCTCGATCCCTCAATCCCCCCCCCCTCGTCTCTTTGTCTCTGTCAGTTTGCTGTATGTTCTTCAGGGAGGTCTGGCCCAGCAGCAGTGGAGAGTTTCTGAACTGCTGCACCGGCTGCTGGCCTACCTGGAGCCCAAACTCACCCAGGTGTACAAGAATGTCAGGGAGCGCATCGGAAGGTACTGAATGAACTCGTTATCTTACATCATCACGTTTAAATAGGTTAATCTAATTAGCTGGAGTGCACTGTTTTAATTCTAATCCTCTTTATCTCAGCGTCTGTCTCGGCCGCTCTTATTCTTACTCTCTTTTTTTTGTTTGTTTCCCCTCTACCCATCCTCTGTCCCCCTCCCTCTCTCTCTCTCTCTCTCTCCAGTGTCCTGACCTATATCTTCATGATAGACGTGGCCCTGCCCAACACCCGGCCCACGTCCTCCCCCCACGTGGCAGAGTTCATCACCCGGGTCCTGGAGCGGCTCAAGCCCCTCACGTCGGAGCCCGAGATCCACAACCACGTCCACGAGGAGAACACCCAGGAGACGGACGAGCGCACCCAGGCTGTCAAGCTGCTCAAGACGGGTTAGAATGTGGATGCAAGCATGTGCACAGCGTGGTGGAGGGACCGGGGGTAGACAGGAAATACATACATACATCAACGCCAGGACAGCTTGTTCTCCTGATGAAATAAACCGACACGCTGAAGCCAGATGAAACAGGCTAAAACGCTGTGATCCCTTATTGATTTCACCTTTTAAATCCACTTTAAAACGTAGCAAAGTGGAGATGAGAGAATTTCAAGGGTGTGTGTTCAGGCCTTTAAAAAATGGATATGGAAAGGAGTCCGACTCAATATTCGGGAGGGTGCGTAGAGGCAGTAATTTGTACTAGATTTTATTATTGATTCTGTTGTCGTCTCGGCTAAAGGCTAGTCGCCAGTAGCAGTTAAATAAATGAAGTTCACTTTTGTTTTTCTTTCTTTTTATATGATAATCAATTAAAGGGTCAGTTCCACAAAATTACAACAATTCTTCAGATGATTTGCCTTTTAGTGGTGTTTATCTATGCAGATACATGGACTGCGACTACTGGGCGCCACCACTCGTCATTTACACTTGTTTTTATTTAAGAAGACGACAAATCATTGACCGCACACATCAGGTTTTACTAAATACAGTACGGCTGACAACTAATAAGGCTAGTTCTCTGTCGTCCCCAGACTCCCTTTAAAATATAGATATTTTAAATCTATTTTACTGACTAAACAGAAAAAAACAACCGTGCACCTTCTGAATTCAAGTTTCTCTCTTTTACAGATCTAAGAAAAGCTTCATTTCCTCTTTTACTCTGTCTCAAACACGATTCATTCAAACTTGACATTAAATAAAAGTCCCCAACACAGTTTTGGTTCGTCTTTCTGGTTCAGTCAAAATACACCATGTCGTTGTCAAATTCATAGTCTTGGTCAGAGCTGCTGTAAATCACCTCTGTACTGTAACATCAGCTAACAGTAGCTAGCTATGGCAGTTTTTGTAGACACCTCTAACAAACTCACACTTCAGCGAAGCTTTAAACCCATATGAAATCAAAACTGCTCGCAGAATTCCGCTCCAGGAGCCGTGAGCTTGTAGCTATCAGTGAGAAACACACAGTTTGGTGGTTCAGCCTGCTAAAAGTATGAAATAGTTTCCCATCAGATTTATAGTGCTGTGGGGAAAAGGCTTTGAAAAAAAGTTTTTACACTTTAATGAAAGAAAATAAAAAGCAGTTTTATTTTGCTGCCGGAGGTCAAGCAGTAGGTGTGTTTCTAAAGTACAGAACATTACCTCAAAACACAATTCTTAATGATTTCGGAGCAGATATTTCATTTCACATCGAGATTTCTCATTTTGGTGTTTGTAAAGCGGCTGCTCCGGTCGCCAAAAAGACTGAATTTAGACCTCATTCCTCATCTTAACTTTTGAGCATCGCCGCTGCTCTGATCTCCATTATTCAGATAAATATCTAGTTAAGAAATTATCCAAATCATTAGATACTAAATCATGATAGATTGTGTTTTATTAGCACAGGAATGCGGTAAGGTCACAGCAGCAAGGCTGTTGTTTTTATTCTTTGGCAGCGACCCAATATTCTCCTCTATGTGTGTGTGTGTGTGTGTGTGTGTGTGTGTGTGTGTGTGTGTGTGTGTTTATATGTGTGTGTTTATATGTGTGTGTTTTGTGTTTTTGCAGTGTTGAAATGGTTGATGGCGAGTGCCGGCCGAACTTTCACCACTCCCGTTCAGCAGCAGCTACAGCTACTGCCTCTGCTCTTCAAGGTAACAACACACACTAACACACACACACACACACACACACACACTCACAGAAACTCACAGGTCCCAGCGCAGCATTATTACCCACTCAATCTTACTTGCCCATTAAACTCAATTTCTCTCTTCATTTACTCAAAATGGTGCGTGGCTCTGTGTCTTCCTACCTCTCTCCATCTCTCTCACCGTTTCTCTCTCCCTGCAGATTGCCCCGGTGGAGATTGATGAGAACTATGATGAGATGAAGCAGGATGCGCGCACGTGTCTCTCTCTCATGTCCCAGGGCCTGCTGTATCCCGAGCACATCCCTCTGGTTCTGGCAGCGCTGGAAGAGGTAACGCACACACGCACGCACACACACACACACACACACACACACTGCCCCACCTGCCTGCTGTCAGTGTTCCGACGCTAATGCTGCCCAAGGTGTTGTTGGACTAAAAACAACCTGTGCTATTTTAATTTGCTTACTATGTGATGCTTCTGTATGTGAGTCACAATCCCCCCCCCCTCCCCGCGT
>CAEMYA010000238.1:580926-599939 GCA_903131615.1 Diplodus sargus | reverse complement strand
ACACACACTTTTAAGTGCACGTCACAATCACACAGTGAGGCAATCACAGTAATACTTGCCCTATTACCCTTTCTTATCCCAGAGGAATTGTGAACCTTGAAATTCTACAGCCCATTTTAACTCTTCTTTGTTGTGTGCGCGCGTGTGTGTGTGTGACTGTGTGTGTGCATGCGTGTGTGTGTGTGTGTGTGTGCAGACCTGGTGCGGCGCCATGCTGGAGTGCTCGGCCTCAGTGCGTGCATCCTGTCGAGCCCCTACGACGTCCCAGACTGGATGCCTCAGATACTGATGGACCTGAGCGACCATCTCAACGACCCACAGCCGATAGAGGTACACACACGCGCGCGCGCCAGCAAACAAACACACACACACACACACACACACACACACCTACATGCGAGCATCTCTCGCGCAACACACCACTGTGAGCTGAAAGAATACAATTTCATTGTCCAATTGAGGAGAAAATTGTGTCTTTGGCCTTACTTCAGGCATGAAGAAGACATACAATGTAATCCGTAGTGCGGAGTTTGAATAATATATTACAGTGACGGGGAGCCAATGATGATGGTAATTTAGAGCTTCTCCTGGTGCAAAGTGAAAGAGATGAGAGAGGGAATACAATGAGATACAGTTAAAGTATATATTTGCGTGCAGATGAATTACCCGGTCGGTTAAAAGAGCCGCTGAGCAGGATAGCCGAACCCGTTTTGTGCAGAATAATAAGGGATACATCATCTTTAGGTTTCTTCGGGCAGACTAATCTGCAGTCAGGGTGAGTCCTCGAGGCACCTCCTTCCTTGCTTAAAATCTAATCTAATCATTTTGTTTGAAGGCCGCGATGTAAAATAGATGCGCCCCATGTTTAAGTCATGAATACATCCTTGGTTACAGCGATCACCAGTTTTAAATCCCCGTTTTTTTTTATGTCCTTGTTGAACCACTCTAACTTCTCGCTGCGAACTTGTCTGGCTCTAAATAATTTCTGCGTCGCGTATTTAAATTGTTATGTGTGGCATTTTAACATCAATAAATCACTGTTGGATCATTCCTTTTTAATCCGCGTAAACAAGCGAGGCCGTCGGTTCGGATGGATTCGTCGGCTTGCCGGATCCAGATCAACAGCGGCTCGCTCTGCAAGTCACAGTCGGCCTCGTTCTAGTTCCACTGCTAAACTTTAAGGGCGGGGGGGGCTTCTTATTGTTGGAGCAGATAGCGGCTGTTATCAAAAAAAATAAATAAAAAGAGGCCATTATCAGCTCTTAACTCCTCAGAACAAATGAAGCAACAGAAAAAAACAATCAACATCCTCGTTTATTGCAGGAGTTTACTGCGGAGTTTAATGGAAGTGTCCTAATTTTGAGACACAAACACTTTAAAATGTATGTTCGATTCCACTGATGGAACATTTTGGTTCACCGTGAGGAAAAAGGCGCTCTGCTTAGTCGTTAAGGAGGGCTGATGTGATTTAGTATTCAAGTTTTGGGGGGATTTTGCCAACTTGACAACCGCTGGATATCTCGAAGGCTGAATGTCTGATGGAGTCGCCAACTGGTCAGGGAGCCGCGAATGAACCTGGCAGCAGATACTCCTCTCCTTATTCTCCCTCTGCTCCTCTGAACACAGTTCAATTATGCATCTATTTGTCTGGAGCTGGCACACAAATAGCTGATAGTTATCAGAATATACATGCACCCAGGCTTTTCAGTGTATGTAACCACGTAGGCCCAAGAGCAGGCGGATACATGTTTTCACTGCTGAAAAATAATCCCCGCTTCCCACGCAAACCTAATCCATCCGCTCTCTGACAATGCCTTTCCTTCGCTTCCTTGTTCTTTCAAGCGCAAACACAATGTGGGCCGCTTAAATCGTGTCACCCCTTGCGTGACCCCCCCCGTCGCCGATCGCACCACAGCGACTGCAAGACTCCCAATTACAAGGCAGGAGGTTGCGCGGCGATCTGACGACATCAGAAGTCGTGCAGCGTGGCCGAGGCTTTACCAGAGGAAACTCGAGTTTGACTGGCGCAACGCCGGGATTTAATCTTGTAGTTCTGGAGTCGACATGCTGTGATCGCTCGAGATTTCAGTGTGGATGTACAATATTCTGATGTACAGATGATCGAAAAGGGGAACAGATGTGTTAATAAATAAATTTAACTTCTGTCTGTCTGAAAAGCCTACAGAAGAAGGCAAGATGGGACATTGTAAAGCTGCTACAAGGAGTTTTTTACTTATCATACATAAGCAAACGAGACCATTGGTGAGATTTCTATTCAGTTTAGTTGCCACTTTTTAACTTAAAGAATCTGCATGAGGAACCTAACCTGCTGTGTGTTACTGTGGAAACTACAGCTCCATGTTCGTATTTTTTCCATGGCGTCAGTGATGATGATGAGGATGCTTTCTGTCCCCAGATGACGGTGAAGAAGACCCTGTCGGAGTTCAGACGCACTCACCACGACAACTGGCAGGAGCACCGGCAGTGCTTCACCGACGACCAGCTGCTGGTGCTCACGGACCTGCTGGTGTCACCCTGTTACTACGCCTAGACGGCGAGCTGCCTTTGCCAGGTCCTCCGCAGACTGACTGACCAGAACCTTGGAGAGTAATTACACCCTGTGAATGTGTTGGGAACTCAGGTCCTCCGCGCAGCCTGTCTAAAACGACGTCTGATGTTGTCGCAGCAGCCCTGCCTCCGGAGCCTCCCCATGCCAATGTTGGCCTTCAGTAAACCCAGTAGGAAGAGCAGTCCTGGGCAGAACGGTTTCAAATATTTATCTTACTTGGCGTGTTTGTTTTTGCCCTCGCCAAGCAGCTCAACAGCCCCAAAGGTGGCCACTTTACTTTAGAGACAACAACCTTTCACTGTTTTTATTTTTTTTTTGGTTGTTGTCGTAGATGTTCAGCCTCGTGATTTTTCCCATACCTGCCAGAAATCTATTTACTAAACACATATATATTATAATATTATGATATTATAATGTTAATTCTATTGTATTTATATATAGTATTAAAACATATGTGATATGTAGAATTTATCTTTAAAGAAATGTAAATGAATAGTGTGAAACACTATAAAATCTAATGATAATTCTACAGTTATGATGCAAACCAGCACTTCATGTAACGTGATAATGTTTCTAACACTGTGTAACACAATATGATATAATATAGAAGACATGTGACTCAAGTCATTTGGTCCAAATCTCAAGCAAGAACCTTTTTTTTTTCTTTACCCGCACTATCTGCTCTTTAGAAGGAGAAAAGACGAGGTATTAGTTCCTGTCCGTGTCGTAGTCATGACCAACTAAACCGAGACCAAGTCATGACCAAGACCAGAGTGTATCGAGACCAGGACAGGTCTGAAAGGTTTACGTTCATACAACAAAACACCCAGAGAACTCACCTGCTCCATCTCTGTGTGTGCAAAGTTTGTGTCGAAAAGCGTTTTAATGTGTCAGGGATTTCACTTTGTTTTCTGTGAGCAATCTAATACAAGCGTGAAGGAGCTGAATTCAACTTCCGCCATCTTTATTCATCACTCCTCGTGTCTTACCATCGATCTAACACGATACGATGTTTGTGCAAGCGTCACTGCAGGTCTTGAACAGTCTTTGAAATCGAGAGACTACGGTCAGAAACTGAGACAAGATTGAGACAAACTAAGTACTTCAACATTAGTACCTCCTTAATAATGATGTTACTAGCCAGATTATTTAGCCTGTTCAAAAACTACTATGAATTCATTCTGTATTGTAATTACTGATTATCAATCAGTAAGACAAATGTAATCTAAGAAAAGAATCCCCCATCATGACTTTTCAACAGATAAATATTGGGGGGAAAAAAAACAAAAAAACTTAACTGAAACTTTAAAATGAGTGCAGACGATTCAAGTCAAGAGTCTTTAAAGGAGCAATATGTAAGAGCTGTCAGAGTCACTAGCTCCTGCTGACTGTAGCTGCCCTCAGGCCCCGGCTAGCTGGCTAGCATGCTTACTTCAGTAGATATCTCTGCAGTACAATACACAGGAATGTCAAAACTGCTATTAAATCACATTCTCTTAATTATTTTTGTTCATTTTGGAATGTTTTCAGCTAAAATTTGTACGTATTACCTCTTTAACGTCAAAGTCCGAGTTGAGTCTCAAGTGATTTTATCTTGCAAGTCATCAAAACAGTGACTCCAGTCCACCTGTCTGATATATAACACTTTGATATTTATATGAATATTGTTATTGATATGAATGTTATAACACATACATGCACATACACACCTACAATGTGTGATGAAATGTATAACACGCTGTAATATAACTTTATCATGTTCCTGTACAACTCACTTTAATAGCTCGACACTGAGATTTTACTGTTGATTCCTGTTGAATAAAGTCGCTGCATTGTTTCTAAATAGAGATGTGTTTATTTCAAGAGTGTGTGGCGTCTCCTGTGTTGTGCTCGGTTTGAAAAAACCCTGCATATATCTGCATACATCTATATCGCATCACATGGCTGTCCATAGCAGATTATGCTCAGAGCTCAAAGCCATCAGATGTGTCGGTCCAGACAGATGTTTCCGTCTACAGATGCACCGTGTATCTGTGTATGTTAAAGTAAGACATTCACAGATAGAGCTGTCACCATTTTCACCCTGCATTATTTTTCTGATGCCGTGCTGTCGACTTTGATATGTTCACCGTGCCGAGACACATGCTGGCAGACTGACAAGAGGAAGCGGAGCTGGTAGGTACAGTCAGATAAACAAGTCTGGTCCCTGAAGGGGTGGTGTGATTACAGTAAGAGGGCGGCGATACCTGCTCTGAAATCTGCTCTTCTTATCTGGAAAAAATGGATGGAGGGTATTTACCAAAGCTGCATTATCTGCTCAGACAACCCACAGCAGAAAGAATTATAATAATGTCTTCTGAAAATGTGTCTCTGTGCATGACTGATGATGCCGCTGAACCGAAGATTCAAGTTTTGTTAAGGAGATTTAGAAAAAAAACAAACTGTGTCATAAGTTATCACCTAAACCTTGTTCTCCTTTTTGAAACAATTAGAACAGGAGCCTAATAAAATCAAGAAGTGGGGAGGGAATTAGTCAAAAGATGTATTTCTTTTACAATACATGGACAGGTATCATGCTATCATGCCCACAATTAAAATGTTAAGAGGCTGATATTTAGTACTTAAGTTCACCATCTTCACCATAGTTTTCCATGTTGGCATGCTAGCATCTGCTAATTAGCATGTAGCACAAAGTACTGATGATGACGCTTGAAGGAAAAATTTTAAATGTTCAATATTCATGTGTGTTTTCATTAAATCACATGAAATCATTACTGTAAAATGAGCCTTCTACACATGCAGGAAGAGCCACTCCTTTTCACAAAAGTCTGCTTTGTTGCACTCACATGTGTCTATATATACAGTATCTGCTCAAACCGCGCCCACGCAACCCCAGTGAGGCTAGTTTTTAAGCAATACATTATATTTTTTTTTGCTCTAAGTGCTGCATATTTAGTCATGAATATTTCATGTTATACAGAAATAATCAATATTTGAAAACAACTTTTCACAAGTGCCAAAACTGAGTTCCAACTTTTTAACAATTTGCTCGTACTGGCAATGTTGCGTGGGTTCTACACTTCACCTCAGCTGTGAGAGCAATATTCACACTTCAACCATGTTTTAACATTGATAGAAAAACAGACCACACTCATCTGTGAATGCAGATGTATTCAGTCAGAATAAAGAGTTTATTTGTTTGAAACATTCATCTTTTGTGCTGCTGAATGTTGAACAGGCGGTAAATCTACACGTTAATCCAAAATCAGCTTCTCAAAATATTAGTTTAGATTACATCAGGATAGATTTCAGTGACAGCTTCTTCACGCACTTGTCATTTGTTCAGATTTTAAAGCAGCTTTAAATACATATGATACGCAGCGTAATGTGTTTCTTATCATATGACACTTAACGGATAAATACAGACCATGTTGACGTATTTTTCTGCACTAGACAATTATCCTGATTGGCCGCATGTGAAGCTTAAACCCTGAGATAATTACAGAGATCCATCCTGGTATATATCATCGATCAAGTCTTGTTATCTGATTACAATCAACCCGTTTGAGTGTGTGAGTGTTTGTGCCCATTCTGCAGTCTTTCCTTCACTAAAGTTTCTAGAGAGAACAAGTGTGCGTCTGAGTCCTCAGGCAGAATCGTCCTTACAGCATCAGCCAGCTCAAACAGGTACTCTGTGTTCTGCCCGCTTGGACCGGTGGAGTCGACGATCTGGTTGGCTATCTCCTCCAGAGGGGCGGGGCCGAGGTAGTCCGGATTGTCGTGAGAGCCGATGTAGAGCAGCGTCTGATTGGGCGGGGGGGCGAGTGGTGGACGGGGGTGAAAGGTCACCGTGATGGCCTGGTAACCACCTTTTTCTCGGTAGTCGAGGTAGGTCTTCACTTCCTGCTCCCGGCCCGTCGGCAGCTTGTAGGCGACGCCCCAAACGCACCCCTGAGACGAACAAGCGACAGAAGGAAAACAGGTAGTCGGTGTTGTAAACAAAGTACCAAAAAGCCACTCTGAAGTATTCCACAATAGTTCTTCAACATTGGAAAAAACTGTCAAACATCACTTGCCTTGCAGTTCCCTCAGTTGCATTATGAGTTTATTAGCCTCTTAATTACACCCAATAATAACAATTAGAAGTAACGAGGTGGGTGAATTATGACCCTCAGGTGCTGATAGTCTGTCGTTAACGTGTCAATAAAATGTGATTTTTGTTTGCCTCTGTTCTGAGCACAATCTGTCTTCAAATAAGAACGTCGCATTCACAGCTACTAGTCAAATTTATTAATCTCATAAAGATAAGACACCAGCCTGTTAATAATGACATATCTTCCTGACAAGTCAGGTGTTCAAATAAAAAGGTGAATAAAGTGCGTACACCTTATTTCTGCACACCCGACTGTTGAAATGTATCGTCCTCTGTATATAAAATATACATGTACTGATACATTTATTTCGTTGATAAGAGAATGAACAATCAAAAACGTTTCCAGTCCACGTGTCGGTATTTTCTGCTATTGTCTGCATCATGTTATTGTAAACTGAATAAACTGGGACATCAACAAGACGTCACCTTGGGCTCGAGGAAAGTAGGTTAGCCATTTTTCACCATTTCCTGACATTTTATAGATGGAAATAAGAGACGGTAAAAGTAAATGGCAAAGCAAAAGACAATTAGGTTAATCGTGAGTTGCAGCTCCATTACAAAGTAATGAGTGGTAACCTGAGGACATGTCTTACCTCAGGATCCTCTACCAGAGTCACGACGCGGCCGGGCTGTAAAGGACACAGACAGAAGGAACAAATACATTTTACCTTTATTGTACACTTCACACATGAGCCAATGACATATTTCAATGTCATTACTTAACACATCCTTTAAATGATCGTAAACAGGAATGTTTTTCATCAATTAGATGACAGCATTTACAACGAGAAGTCGCAGTAACCTCGACTGTTTAAAAACTAAAGATACCAGGTGATGCTGTTTAGAGTGCTTGACAAACAAAAACAAAATGACGGGAAATCAAATTAAAACCGTAGGCTAATTATTTTTCATTTAAGGCGCAATTAACTTCTCTTCTGGCGCACCTAAACAAAAAAAAAGATGGTTCAGCATCAGTGTAAACACTGGAATAACCAAAATGGAAGTGTTGTTTGTATAACCACATACTACTTTTTGATAGACACTGTTAATGAGTGCCTGTGTTCTGTTAAAATAAATATCAGGACATTAACAAGAACTTTCCATTGACTTAAAGGTGCACTCTATACTTTTGGGAAAGAATGTTTAATCAGATGCGAACAATCTTCACTGACTGTTTTTTTTTTTTAGGCTTAAACAAACTGAATAAACAAACTGACTTTAAAGGACAACACGATTTAATACTGCTTACTTACTTTGTTTACATAAGGCGGACCCTGCCACCTTTTTAGCTTTAAACAGTGCTCTTGAAACATTGTGTTCCTCTGAGAACAGCTTGTTTATTTAGTCATGGAAAAAATAAATACTTCCGAGTTTAATATTGTTAATTTTAAGTTTGAATTTCCTCTGCAAAAACTACATAATGCCCCTTTAAGATTTCCCCTCACTCAGGGGCTGAGTACAACCCAGAAAATTCAACATCAGATAAAAACGACACACGTGAACTTGACTGAATAAACAAACTGATCTTATAGGACAACTCAATCCACACTGTTTTACTTTGTTGATATGTGGCGGACCCCGCCACCTTTCTAGCTTCAAACAGTGTTCTGGTGAACTTATTTCCCAGCTTGTGGAAAAGATCAATACTTCTGAGCTCCTATCATCTCCTCATTAATATTGTGAATATTAAAATTCAGAGTTTTCCATGTCTTCTCCAAAACTACACAGTGCCCCTTTAAACCATTACATTACACATTTTACATGACAACCCTGATCGCGCCGGTGTCTCATGGCAACATTGCATCAGTTATTATGAGTATTGTGAGGAACTAGCTAGCTTATAGTTGGGTCCATAAAGCCGGTAATTTGTACCCACCTTGCCCGGTACTCCCCGGTGGTCGGTACTTCCCTGCCAGAACCGACGACTGAAGCCTTTAATGTAGCCTATTCGCTTTTCCTCATATGGAAAATCCACTTTCCATATCAGGGACCCGTAGCCGAACACCCACATGACAAGACGTTAAGCTAAGGGCACCGTGACGACACAAGGACGGTTGGAGCTGGACTGACTGGGTTCAGTCTGACAGGTAGCTTATTTTACTGCGACAGCCGTGACATTATAATCACTGTGTGTAGAAACACTTTCCAGTGTCGGTACCTAATATAGCCCGTTCGGATGACGGTTCTTCCCCGGTGAGATATTGTCAAATCATCCAGATTACGGAAATATGGCTACTTCCGTTTAAGAACTTTCAGAATAAACCGAAATTGCCAAACGCATGGCGCATATTTTGATAACGTTAGCTATTTCGAGGGGTTTTAGACATCCAATCACTATATAAAATATCCTTTTCAAGATATTTTCATTTAAGAGCTTATGTCCGATGACTATACGCATGCCTTTAAGACCTCCCTGCTTTTATTTTGAAATCAAGACGCCAATCCGGGTGTTTTGAGGCTTTTTAAATCTAGTTAATTAAAAATGGTCAAAGCAAGATATGAAACTGGCATCCATATTATGTAGGAGTCACTTTTAATTTGATGAAAGTAATATTTTAACACTAATCTTTATTTTCATTAGAGTAAGACTGTTGGGTACTTTATACAACACTGGTTGTGTATGGCTTTTTAAAATGATTATACACTTTATCAGATGTTTATTACAGTTTTTTTTTGTCGACAATATGTTTACCTCTTTAAATTTATGCTGAAGCTAGAAATATTCAAACCAGACACTAAGAGTTGTTTTCCACTTTGAACTCATTGTATTCCTGCAGTTCACATATAATCAATAATAATTCATTCATGAATAAACAATGACGAATTAAAGGGCCATTATGTAGTTTTGGAGAAGAAATTTGCATTCAGAATTTTGATATTTTCAACATTAATGAGGTAGTAATACAAACATTTTATTAACAATATTATTTTTTTTCCGTAACTGAATAAACAGTCTGTTTGTTAAGTTAATTTGATTAATGTGAATTTTATTGACCTGAATGACTTGTTGATTTAGGTGTCCTGAATGTCCAGATTTTCTCGATATACACAAATAAATTCATTTTTCAATGCATGTCTACATGTGCATTAGTAAAAGCATGAACTAGGACAAGCCACACATGAAATATGGGTTTCCATGCTGACACCAGGGGGTGCTGACTTTCTATTTCCCTCAGCGCATCATTGTGTGTTCCCCCAAATAACATGCTCTTCATGTATGCCGTGCGAGCACTGATTCAGAACCAAACAAAGTGGACAGCAACAGTCTGGCCTGTAATGTCAGTTCCAAGAACAGCAGCCGTGCTCATCCCTCTGCCTCTGAGAGAGGCTAGTCAGCAGACCCTTTATGTAACTTACCAGCCTCGAGTTTTGAGCGGCTGATCTGTGGCCGAGATCCACAACTGGCCCGGAAAATGCTGCCTAGGAAAACATCTGCTGCGAAGACACCCTTGTTCTAAGCAGAAACTGGTGCAGTGGACCAGCCGAAAGGTTGGGAGAATCTGTGTAAATGTGTGAGAATGAAGCTCGAAACATGTTCTTCTTCATTTCTTATGGGTGACCTAAATTACTGTCATAACATTTTCTGTAATTTAAAGCAGGTTGCCGTGTAAATGCAGCAGCTTCCAAAAGTTCGTGTTCCCTCCTGTGCGTATAATGAGTTATTTTTATCAACCATAAACCTCTACAGGGCTACACAGACGTGTGCTTACCGTCTAAATCCTGCTCCAAATATCTTAAACCAAATTCACACACTGTTGTCGTCTCATTCATATGCGGATCAACACAACAAAAAGCTTACAAACTGTCACGTTGGCCCACCTTTTATGCAGCATTTGTCTTTGACAGGGAGAGATTTCTCTGCGAAAATCTTCCCTGCTGTTTCTTCTATGTATATTTTATTATGGTGACAAAAAGCGTTAACATTTAGGGAAGCATAAACAGTCCCCCGTACGGCCTGTTGAGAAAAGAATCAGTTTTCTTTACGACGAGGAATGTGTTTTATTTGCTCGCACTGGGTTAATGTGGCAAAATTTGTTATCTCTTGTTTGGAAGATGGAAAACAAAGATGTTGCAGTAAATACGGAGATAACTCAAGAGGAATGGAAGTGAATATAATCTGCTGGGGAAATATTGTGCTCTCCTATCCGCTTTTATAACAATATTTTCTTTCCTTTTTTAAACTAGTCTACAGCTTTCGACTCTGACTCAGACCATAAGCGATGAAATGACTCTGAAAAATCCAAATTAAATCCCTCATAATCTACTGTTTTTTTCACCGATGTAATCAAAAGAGTCACAACACCGTAAATCAAACAAAATCAAAGAAGTCGTTATTCAAAAACAATTAACGAGTGCTGGTATGTAGGTGTCTTCCTCCGTTAGTGTTTTCTTCCATCCGCCATACATGTTACATTAACTTCATTATATTCTCGTGGGACTTCCCTCCTCTCTGACGAGCACATCCTCTCTCAGTTTCAGTCTCTCGTTCCCCCGGTGCTCCACCTCTCTTTGTGTTCCTTATCCAACTCTACAGCTGCCGCCTCCTGAAGTCTTCTGTTTACTCGCTGAGGAGATTGCCATAATTTTCAAAGAACATCTCATTTGATATTCCTTGCATTTAAAAGGGTACTCCAGTTTTTTTTTTTTTTTTTTTTTTTTTACCCAATCTCAATTTAAGTTTCAAGGGCACACCCACCATGATATCACCCTTTTTGAATGCCAAAGTTTGAAGCCTGAAGTCCTTTTAGGCAGGTCTTACCAATTTAAGCCATCTTGGCAACACCCCGGGCAGTTATTTTAGGCTAACACCACAAGGCCCCCTATCTAAACAAATGGGGAGGGAGCCATGACTTAACTTTCAGTGGTCATCGGTAGCGGCAGACTCAGGATGTTTGAGATACAGGGCCGGAGAAAATAAAAAAATGGAACCAGCTGTAGGCGGTCGGGCACCAGCACTAAGAAAGGGTACTGAAATGGCACCCTAGACCCCAAAGTGGCATCCATGAGGGTCCTTTAGCTGCATTTTTCCATACATGGGGAGACAGGTGGGATTATCGGGGTATAAAAAATGCACGTGTAGAATCTCTGGTCAAATCTGCTTAGAAAAAAAGCTGAAAAAGTTCAGTGACTTTGTCTCAAAATAGGGTAAAAAATGTGTCTGATTAACTTCACAACCCTGAAAGGAGTTTTCTAAAAGCTAATTTGCATGAAAGGCCAAAACACATGGAAGAAACTTTGTTCTAAGAAATTCTCATATATATTTTTGGACTTCCAACACACCTGATCCCAAAGACCAGCTCACCACCGAGCTCTGCCGAAGCCTGATTGCGAGCCATACATTTGAATCAGGTGTGTTGGAGCAGGCCTTACTTGCTAATACTGCGCATTAGTATGACATCGTCCTTTAGCATTATGGCCGTAATGTAATTTGGAGGACGTGTTGACGGAGAGCCTTTGTTTCAAACTGGAAATGTAGGAGATTGACGTGCATTTATGAAGCACGGAAAACAAAAAAAACCATCAGGATATAAAAGCTTCTGCCTCCTCGATTTTGACCTTTTTCTGTTCCTTGCAGGTACTCGAAATTTATGGAAGCACAATGCTAAATCTCACTTGACTGTGTTTGCTTTCTTGAAATGTCTGTCCCTGCCCTGAGTGGGTTTTCTTGTTAAGACCAAAAAAAATAAATAAATTCCGCGAGAATGTCACCTCTCCTCGTGGTCCTTTCTATTCGCCGACCTGAAGGCTTTATTCTCCTTAACCCAGTTGCATTGTGCATCACCGAATGGAGACAGAGCTTCTTTTGAGTTTGTATGTTTCAGCCAAGGTTGAGGACGCTCTAAGATGTCCAACTTAATCGATTCGCTCCATGTTGTTGCTCATAGCGAGAGAAAACATGTGCCGCCGCTATTGCTTTCTTGTCAGCCAGTCTTTTCTTTATCTCCTTAACCTGCTCCTTCCTCTCTGGTTGAGCTTTTCTCGAGAAGAGATTCCCTCAGTCAGTAGAATTTCTTGGTTTTTTTTTCTCTCCACCATCCACCTGTGAGATCGTTCGACTAACCTCCGATATTTAGTTGTTCTCCTGCAGCAATTGAGGTCTTCGGGACTCATCCAAAGGTCCCCTCCATATTGACTCGCTCTAGCAGCAGTGGTTGTGCACAAAAACGCTCTTGAACCTGTGACTCCGTCTCAGCAGCCGCGGTGAGAAATTGGCCAGCTGAGCCATAAAAGTCCACTATATGTAGAGAGCAGAGTTGAGTGGGCCATTTTGGGCTCTGAGGCCTCAGACTGTTTGATCCTGAACTGCTCATATGACTCCTGAGATTTCTCTCGCGGGCTCGCACGCAGGCTCGCCGAATGCAGCCGCATCTATCAGCGGCACTGTTGTACAAGCCTGGGAGTGTGATTCTGTTCCCGAGTATAACAACTAATAATGATGATGTGAAGGACTGTAAGATAAGAAAGTCATTATTAGCGAGTCAATATTATCTATTTTGGCTCAGCTTTTGCACCGAGACTGCAAAAACCTCATTTGTAAAAAATGTTGGACCAGCAAAAGCATTGACTTAGAATAATAGAACGAGAATCATGTTCTTATTGGCATGACTGATACTCCTCTTGTCTTCAAACGCTGTAGACGTATTAATTGAAATGATAATAAAACAGAGCGCTTCGTATATGATTAATGCTGCTGTTCCTCTTTTTGTCTCTGAGGCAACAAAAGCCAAACATTTGGAGTCCGTTCCGATAATAGGGGATTATGTTAATAAATATATTCAGAATTTGATTACAACGTTGACGTTTCTGACAAATAACCCTCTCGAGACAGAAGCCATCACTTCTAGCCGGGCTCCAGACTCTTCTATATTTGCTTTTTCTGCACCACTAAGAAGAGAGCAATATCCATGTTATTCATTTTCTTAATAAATTAGCCTTTTTCCCACCTAAATTAGATTACTGCCGATCTTAATTTGTTTTATAATAATGAACCACAGGCTACTTTTGCTCATTGACTGATATCAAATAGTAAAACCTCTTTCAGCCGTGCAATTAAACACTGCTCTCTTTTTTTTTCCCCTCATTTAATTTCCAAGTTAGATAAATCGCATGTCTAAATTGGGGTCATTGTAACCTCAGAAAATTTGATTAAGTGTCCAATCGGCCAACTTGTGTTTTCATTCCTCCTGCATGTGGTGAGAACTCGCTCTCTCTCTCTATATATATATATATATTTATATATATATTGCTTGGAACTGACATCGCTGAAGGGATTTAAGATATTTTCCCCCAAAATTGGTATAAATAAGGCTTAAGTCCAGTCGTTGCAATGGAAACTAATACTCTAAAGCTTCCTCAAGCTTAACCAAAGTCCATAACTTTATCAGCATGTTTGAGTGAGAACCATGAAGTGTTATAGGAGACTGATCAGAAAGGGGCTCCCTTCGGTGTTCCCGGCAACAAGATTGTCAACTTTAAACTGATCTATCTTGGAAATAGCTGAATATTCGGCATTGAGTCCACGGCACAATTTGCAGCAATCCATTCTAATGTATGAATTAATAATGTAAAGCTACAATATATTACAGAGAAGAAGCAGGAACTATCATACAGATCAGGGTTGGGTTCAAAAGTCCCAGTTGTATTGTCTAAGCCCTTGACGTTCAATAGACATTATGTAAGGACAACAGAGATGGCAGTCTTCAAGCAGCACTGACAGTTATACCACATCTGAGTGGTTTTCATGGTGAGGGCTTTGTGTAGACGTGAACCAGACCCTGACATAAGCAGCATTGCTATTAAAGACGTAACATGTAACATCTGCGGGTGAAAATGTCTCCAAACCTTAGACCTTGGTTGTATATATTTTTTTAATTCTACGCTTCTATCCAAAATGTTTCCAATAATGAAGTGAAAACCCTAGTGAAGATTGTAATTTTATTCACGACGAGGTTCAAGGTTTCATTTGGCCGCCTGTCGCTATTGCTCATAAGAAATCGGCAAACGTGAATGAACAGAACGTGATAAAACCTTTAAAACTTTAAAACCTTGTCCATGAACATTTCTCCCTGAGTCACATCTGGTAGACTGCCATCAGTAATGGTGGATGCTAACAATGGAAACAACAGCTTTGATCCCATGTTACCTTGCAACATCATCGACTAAGTTATTTTTATTTTTATATATTTATATGGATTGAGAGACCCATAGTGACAAAAAATGATGTTGCATTTAAAAGTGCAATGTGCAAGAATTTTAGAAACTGTTGAAAATTAACAAGTTATTACCAGAATATGGCTTGATGTGATGACGTCTGTGTATTGTGTTGCAGAGAAAATTAGCATGCTAGCAAGCTACATTCTGTCCTGGTCCAGTTCTAACTTCCTTTAACACTTCAAGAGGTATTTGATCTAAATATCTAAATACCGAAATTCTAACCTAAAGCATCGATATATGACAACCTGTGAATGAGACCCAACAATCAACTATCTTTCTACAGAATCGCCTTCCTGATGCCTTAGAATGCCACCAAAAATAGATGTTCTTATATTCCACTATATGAATGAAAACTTTGACCTGATGGTGGCGTTAGAGGAAATGTCAGGAGATCACCAAAGTCATCAGGATTCATCCTGTGGGGACCATGAATATTTGTGCCAATTTTCATTCCAATCCATCAGGTAGTTGTCTAAATTTTTCAAACCCCAATGTGTGACACCCATGGCACTATAAGAAAAGTCAGGAGGTCACTAAAGTTATGAGGATATGTCGCCTGGAACCCCTAAATGTCTGTCCAAAATTCGATGGCGATCCTTTTGGTAGTTTTTGAAATATTTCAGTCTGGTCCAAAGTGCTGGACCAACTGACTGTCAGAAAGGTCACACAATTACGGCTTGCTGCACACTGCTAAGATGGCTAAAAATTTGGCCCTGTAATAACTGTGAACTGTTCAGGTAGAACTCGGGTAAAAGTAAAATCTTACCACTGTGCTGGCAAAGCCTTTTGCATTGGACAGACTTGAGTCCGGGGTTTGAGAGACAACATGAGTCAAAGCTGGTGGACAGCTGGCTTGGAGTCAAAATGGAGTCACGGCCAAAGTGGAGTCATAGCCATATCAGAGCGGAGTCGGTGCTGGCGCCAATCTGGCCTGAAGAGCCACGGAGGAGATGGATCTAAGATTGAGCCGGTGCCAGAGAAAAAAATTTGAGCAAAGCTGGAAGCTGAGGCCCATTCTGGAGATGAGTAGGAGTTGATGTCAGAGAGGGAGTCTCGCTTTTACCGAGGAAGTAGGAGCTGATGACGAAGAAGACGATGAGTGGAGTCTGAGTTGCGTCAGAGTGGAACCAAGCAGATAATTGCTGGAGAAGCGCCAGCAAAAGCTGCTGGAGTCTCTACTGAAGTCAGAGACAGAGCTGGAGTGGGGGAGGAGAGCTGAGATGAAGAGGTGTAAGAGACTGGGGATTCATGAAAGTTTTCTTTCTTTTCTTTCTCCATTTCAGTCCCTTTCTGATCGTAATGATGTGTTGAATTTGGAAGCAGGGAACAGTGTGAGGCTGACGGAGAAAAATTGTGCTGTCAATGAGTATGTTCAGCTTGGCAGGTGAAGAGGCCTGATTTGATATGATTAAAGGGAGTCTGTCACTCTGGCTGAAGACAGAACATTTCGCTCTGGACACTTGACAGACTCTCTGCTGGTAGCCACAGAGAAAAAAAAAATCCCTCTCCTCTTTCATGCTGTAAATATTGTCATCTGTAGCTTTTACTCTGATCTGCAACCAAACAACTATTTCCAAGCTCAAAATCAAATCGGCCATTAATCTTAAGATTGAGATTAAACAATTTGTTGTGGTAGATGTCCTATAGAGGGCCCTTAAATGGCAGTTTTGTCCCTTTGTCTTTGTCCATCAAAGTCTATCCTCTTGTTCTTGCCCCGGATGATCAATTAAAGGTCCATTGTGCAGGATTTAGGAGGATCTGTTGATATGGTTAGCAGTTAGTGTTTCTGCCAATCACTGATACTTCACATTTGGATGTGTCATATGTGCCATATGGACATTTTGTACAATCATGTCATATCAAGTTCACATTACATGTTTATGACCTGGCTCTCATATTGGCAGGTTGAAGGGATAGTTGTTCTAGTGGGAAAGCTGCCAAGCGTGTGACCACAGTTCATTTGTGAGACCCAGTTTCCAACCATGTTTGAGGAGACAACAGATTGTATTTTTGATTAGAGGTCGAAACATTTGTGGCGACCAAAGCAGGTATTTTTTTCCAAAACATGACCTTTTGTGATATAAAGAAATGTAAAGTTTTAAAGTATTTACGGTTTGTAGGAACTTACATTTCCAACATTTATTTTGGCAACTGGGTGGCAGAGTCCACCATGTTGCACAGCCATGTTTCTACAGTAGCCCGGAATTGACAAACCATACACTGACACTAGAGAAGGACTCCACGTTTTTATTGTTTGACGCAACATGACGCTAGAGGTTTGCAGATGGCGTTAATCTGCGGCCTCACTGCTAGATGCCACTATATAATCTGGATATTTAAAGTCATTTTTTCCTCCCTCTAAAGACAGCCATCAATTCTCTTTGTTGATCATTGTCTACGTTACCACCGCATGAATGGACCAAAAGAAGATGATTCATGTTCATCATGTTTTGTGAACGGGTTTAACTTTTGTACAGACATTCATGGTCCCCAGAGGATGAATCGTCAAGACCTTGCTAATCCTCTGATTTATGTCACCAGCAGGTCGAATCTTTCATTTACCCTGCAAAACATCTCATTGTGTATTAGATGGATATCGGCACACCATGCTATACAAACATTCATGTTCCCCTCAGGACAAATTGTTACCACTTTAATCTCCCCCCCTTCTGTTCATCCAGCGCCACAATCAGGTTACAATATCAATTTGTCCGTGAAGTCTTTTTCATACTTGGATCCAGCTTTTAGTCCTTTTATACTGATTTTCCACAAGGTCTTTATCTCAGTGACCCGTTCTCTTCTTTCTCTCTGCCTCAGCCTTGTGAAGAGCCTCGTTTTATTTCTACTTTTTTCCTTAACTAGGTCTGAGAGAAAGAGATTATGCAAAAAGCTAATTCTGAAATAGTAGACCAGGAAAATGGAGCATCAAGCAAGCATCACGTCTCATAACACGATAGCACACGGCATAGCGTGAACACAATGGGATGGCATTGACAAGCGGCTGGAAAGGAAAAGAGGAAAATCACAACATATGTGCAGCCTGTATGTATACACAAAGTCTTTTGTATACATTTGATGTAAAAAAAAAAAAGAAGCCCATTCAAAGAGCAGTATAGCAGAGAGAATGAATCAAGTATAGCTGTATTTTCTGTATGAATTTTGTTTTATATGAGTCTTTGAGATTGTGTGTCTTCTTTTTAAAAAAAGGCTCTTGATTCACAGTCATTAAAAGTTGGTAATTAGTGACAGATGCATTCCCCCCTTTCACTGCAAATCACTCCAGTAGTGTGAAATATTGACCACATATTGCGCATTGAGCTCATTATAGCGGAATAGTGTATCACTTGCACACAGAACTGCTAATTGAATGTCGTGAGACTATAATAATATGATGCTTTCTTAAAAAAAAAACTGGAATTACTCACAGGAAAAATTTGACATATTGGGAAATAGGTTCATTCTCTTCTTTGCCAAGGCTTAGATCAGAAAATCAGCCCCACTTTCATGTCTGTAATGTGAAGCTGGAGCCAGCAGTTGATTAGCGTAGCTTAACCTAAAGCGTAGAGGCAGGAAAATATGGCAAGCTTGCCTTATTTAAGTTAACTGACATGTTTAATGTCATCGAGCAAAACATGAAAATCTCTTGAGCTCGTGTCAACCACAGAGCCCATTTCAACACTTTGACTTGGAAGTGCAAGCGTGCTAACGTATTCCCAGGTTTTACTACTCATTTCCTGCCACACTCTTTTTTGCAGTGCCTGTTTTTTCACCACAGCCCTGGACCTATTAACACTTACAGACTCTGCCTCCCTCTCGCTCACCCACCAGCTCCTCTTTGTTTAATTTTATTGGGACAGCGTGTGTTGCAAGTGCTGGAGAGTGGGGGCGCAAATGGATTGGAACCAGTTTGTAGCTTGTGGTGATGAGGTGGCCGTGACTCCCTGGTGGGTCAGATTGGAAATTTAGCCAGGCCACCAAGGGGAGTAATTGTTTTCCAGGGATGGCAAGGGTTAAACGGGAAAGCTAGAGAAAAAGAAAGAGGGAATGAGAATGGAGACGGGAGGGGGGGGGGAGCTG
>CAEMYA010000238.1:560573-580006 GCA_903131615.1 Diplodus sargus | reverse complement strand
GGAGAGGGGGGGGGGGGGAGACGGGCGTTAAAAGAAGGAGAGGGGAGGAGAGCAAGGACGAGGCGAATGAAAAGGGAGATGGATGGAAAGAGAGTCTGATGATCAGGTGTTGGTTGGCCTCCAGAGAGATGCACACATATGCTCCGGATCGTCTACGATATTTGCACGGCGCTCCCCCGTCTCTGCCAGTGATCGCAGGAGGAAGGAGGAGGAGATGAAGGGGGTGTGAAGGGAGGACGGGGTGCTAAAATACACGGGGAAGGGAGGCGAGGGAGGGATGGGGAAACAGCGGAATAGCTGCACATCCCAGAGGTATACTCTGTGACTGAGTTAGAATAACATGTGGAGGCAGAGAGGCTGTTAAACTTTATGGAGGATTGAAAATGGACAATTAGCATCTCAACGATCTCGCTGTCACCTGGAACGTTCTCCCCCCGTTGTCATAGTAACCCTCCTCTCCCTGCTCACACTTCCTAATTCATGGTACACCCACCGCCCCCCCTCTCCCCTCTCCACCGTGGCCGGAGTGCACACACTTGTACCTTCATGCTCCTGCACACACAGACGTACAAATGGGGCACTTTGTGTGTGTGATCAATACAAACTGTATTTTGTGTGATTCTGGTCTGGGGCTGTTTTTTATTATGGGGGGGGAAATCTTAATGCTTCAGCACACAACGATGATTCAGACGATATGATGCGTCCAACTATGCGGCAGTAGTTTGTGGAAGGCCATTTCCTGTTCGAACATCATCAAGTTATACACAAGCTTGGAGTGGAAGAACTGACTTACACGTCACCTTTGGGATGAACTGGAACGTCGACTGCACAACCTACGTTCATCTTCACTGATCTCTACTATCAGATGCGTATTAAAACACTAAACACACAATATGTAACTTCCAGAATCTGGATTACACCCTCTGGAGAATAAACACCTGGAGTCTTTCAGATTCTGCTCTGATCCATAACTGACGAGAGGAGAGCGCAGAGATTACTTTTAAAATTCTGGGATTAAGAAAAAAAATGGGGATTTACCTTCACTCCTATTCATCAACCTGACTGCATCTGTTGAGGAGACCTCCGTTTTCGGATGTTTGTGTACTGTGATGGCTAGATTCCACCAGATAAGTGTACGGTAGATTTCACTCTAGGTTATGTGTTTACTTCCACTGGCTCCGTTGTGTTGCGTATCTGCTCCGTTCCAACAAAATATATACCAAAGATCTCGTTTGGTAAAATTTTTAATGCAGAATTTCTACATTTTATATCTTCAATGCAGAACTTGTAGGCAAGCGAAAAGGTCGGGTATTGGATGCACAACTGTCTCTGTTTAAAGACTATTTATTGTCTCCAGTTTTAGTACTGACCGGTCACATTTGAGTGGGCTTTGGCGGCATGCATGTAAACAGTCTGTACAAAGAACGAAAAGGCTGTTGCAGCAGCAGAATAATGCCTATGGTTTTTGGAATTAAATGCCAAAAGCAGACATTTGGACTTTGTAAGGTAATAACATAATGATGGCTGCGTTTAAGTGTCACAGTAAGCTATGAGTGAGCCAGCATTGCATTGTACCAGGACCCTGAAGCTGAAGAGGCTAAATGCAATTCAGTAATCATTACCACTTATTAAATCACACCTGTGCTTTTCCTGCTGTGACATTTCAAAATGTTTTCCAATAAAAAAAGCCTACACGGGTATGATGTCTGTGGGGACTACCCATTATTTGTGTGTGCTGTGCAGTTTGTGTGGTCCCGCCTGTTCTCCCGTGTTTCACCTCAGTTTCTATCACTCTCCCTCTTCAACTTCTTTCCCTCCTCCGTCAGCAGGATGCCTGTTCTTTTGCAGTGTTCAGTTTCCACAATTATTCCAGTTGTTACTTGGGGACAGAGACCGGGGCAAACAACGAATCTTCCTGTTTTGGCAGCGCAATAGCAGACAAGCTTCCTTTGTGTTGTAATTTCTCAACTATATTGGGAAAAACAGAGCCCGATGGCCGACTGAATGAAAGCTGGTGTCAGTTTTCTGCAGCCATTACACTGTGCAATCAGTGTTCACTTGAAGATGATACATTAAAGCAAAAAAAAAAGTTGTTAATGCATGTTTTCATAACTGTCATGTGAAAGAAAATCACAAAAACATCAGCGGCTGTTCACCTTTGACTTTTTTCACCGTGACTGCGTCACACTAGGACTCTTTCTTCCCTGCGTTGTTGCCTGATCCTCAGCAGCAGCTAAACTCAAACTCCTGTCTCTGCTAGCATCAGCGGACGCTAGCCTTTCTGGAGGGGAAGCTGCCTGCAGAGCCAAGTTGAGATCGACACTGGTAGCAAGCAAGTAAGTCACACAACAATTATTCAAAGTACAAAAACCTGGCCTTTATGTCAGGTAACGAATAGCGAATTAGCTAGCATACGTTAGCTAGCTAGATAAGTTAGCTAGTTAAATTAGGTAAAAGGAAGGCTTATTTAACTAGCTAACTTATGTGGTTAGCTAATGTATGCTAGTTAATTTGTTATGTAATCCCCCACTGCCAAAAAACTGGAGACGCCTGTTTACGACTCCAGTTATCGTAGCTTTCTAGAACTTTTTTCAAACAACTTGATGAATTTGGCTCTATTTGGCAGTGTGGAATTATCTAGCAAATTCCCTAGCTTACGTTAGTTAGCTAGCTAGATCAGTTACCTTGTTAATTAGGAAAAGGGTATGCCTACAGTTATTATAGCTTGCCTGGCTGAACATCTAGTTAGCTAATGTTTTAGACCGGTGTAACTTTAGATGACTAGCTACGATTAGCTGTGCTGTGTCAACTTGCAGATCATAAAGACAAAGTCCATGGATATCTCTTAGTGGCAAAGATGGAATATAATATTCATAATTTTGCTCTCATAATCACTTGAAACTATTCATAGTTGCATTTTGGCCACTTTAAAATAAGCCCTTTATATCTGCAAGAGGAGACTTGCTCTTTTATGGAGTCCGCCATGTTGCGTGGAGGTGTATTCAGTTGGTGTTTAACTAGTATGTTTACAACAGCCAGAGAGAATGCCTGACATTCTGTTATGTTCAGTTGGTTTTTGTATGCGACCCCAAGATTTTCTGTCACCCCATCTGGCAACACTTGGAGAAATTTTCCTGGGAACCATTGAAATTATTGCACTACTCTTGTTTGTTTCCTTCCTTCGCACTGTGAGGTCCACGTAGCTTCAGGCACTATGGCGCCAGGGTGTCCTCCATGTGTGCTGTGCAGCCACGATGACATTTTCTCGGCCACTTTGTGAAAGGTCAAAGGTGAAAAGTAAAAGGGGGTCGACTTGTTTCCCATCACAAGTTTCCTTGTTCATTATCCGCTCTTAAAGTCTATTCCGCTGCACAAAACCCCTCTGACCCCTTGACCCCTTACTGTAGGGCACGGATCGCCGCGGGCTGAGTATGGCCGCATCGCCATGACAACCAGTAGCAGCCTCGTCGGTCGAGATTTATGGTCGTCCTGATGCGTGCAGACACACAGGACGCCCGGCACATGTACTCACAGTCCAACGTAAATCGGTGGTGTGAGGGCTAATGAACTATGGATCTTGAGGATTTTTTTTTGTTTTTTTTTCATTTGGCCACACATGTAAGCGAGCCCACTCTCACACACACCTCCCCTCCTCTTGTTCAAAACACACACACACACACACAATCAGACAGGCTTTGTTTGGTTCTTGTCGGTCACTCTCCATCTGCTGGTCAGATGATCAATGCTAATGCCTGTTGAGAGTTCTAATGACACACAGATCTATACCCAGATGGACTGCGCATTTGCTCTAGTGTGCTTGCGCCCGTGCACGTGTGTGGGCACCCATGTGTGCATGTTTGTGCACACGGGCTAATGTTATTTGTGTTTAGAAATTGCAATCCTTTGATGAGGACAGGTCAGCGCTATTGTTATAAATGAGAGTAAGACTGCAGGGAGGTGACCTCTCCTGCCTCACACACAGAGGCACACACACGTACACACACACACACACGTATACACACATGCGCACGTGGCTGTTTGCACTATTGGCAAGTGGAATTAGTAAATGTATGAGCTACACAGAAACTCATTACAACACGATTAGAGACAAACCTCCCATTTAATCTCATTTAGAAAAGGGTGGTTGCCTGTCAAACACACTCACACACACACACACTAACTCACTTATGTGCATGCACAGACACACACACGCGCACACACACACGTTTGTGCTCGGATAAAAGACCACCCACTCCGTGTGAGTGACAGCAGGAGTGTCCGTCTGACTCATGAAATGATAGCCTTGTAATCATACGCTCTCCCGGCAGTGTAAGTACAGTGTTTTACATGACAAAGTGAGTCTGACCCATATGTTTAATCCCACTGTTCAGATCATATCAGCACTAAAAACCTGAGATTTCACCACGCGAAGCACTTCCTCCCTCCCTCCCTCCCTCGCCCTCCCCCCCTCTGTGCCGTTTGTCACCATTCACAGCACAAACTAGGTAAACCTCACTGTCTCAAGCTCGGCTCCGAAAAAACACTGTAGCACAAACCGACATAAACGCAAGCACAAAATATGGGCGCACAAACACACACTCACACACACACGCACGTACCCGCTGGATGCTGACAGATGAGTTTTTATTTTTGGCTGTATATTCTCTCTGCTGGCAGTTCAGACACATATTACCCCGCGCACAAGCTCTCCGGCACACACGCACACATACATAAAGAAAAAATATGTATACACACCCAGAGACACACATATACAGTGACCTTCTCTCTGCTGACTAGGCAAAGAGTCAGGGGTCACTGCCTGCTGTCAGCCTGTCAGAGGGGAGGAAGGGAGCGGGGAAGTGAGAAGAGGCGGAGGAAGAGCAAACGTGGTCGGAGGAATGTACAGAATGGAGCTCCTCCGCCTCATCATTCAATAAAGACTAATGCAATCAGGGCCGGCCCATATCTGTCACGGTTAATGTTGGCTGATAGAGTCGCAGCCATTTAAAATGCTCATGGTATAATGCATTTCCCTGTGCCTCTTACAGACGGATGATGCATCACCTCACGCCTTGATGGCTCGCGCAGAAACAGATAACCTGCTCCACAGCATGCTGAATGGAGCCGCCATTATTCCTCAACGGTTTTCTTTTTTCCCCCCCTACACAAAAGAAGTTTCACTTTGAAATCCATTAAAAAAAAACAAAAGTTACCTGAAGTTCACAGCTCAATCTTTCAGAATTATTGCCGGTAATTATAACCTCTTTTATGGTTTCGACGGGCAAAAGCAATGCTGCCACAAAGCCCGCGCAGGACATCTGTCACCGAGTGTTCATTTCTTTCCCAGATGGATATTTTTATCGTTGGTGACATATTTCCACATGATTAATGCGCAGTTGAGTCATGAAAATGACATTTTCTTACAACAAGTGGAAGATGAGCAATGTTTGATAATAACCATCATTGATAAAGTAGCTAATTAAACTATAGTTAATGATCATTTCACTGTTGACAACAATTGAAATGCTTAACAAACCATCTATTAAGCAATTGTGAAGGTTTATAAACAACAATTGCAACTTTACCACGAACAATTGCACAATAAATGGTTTGAAAAGCTTTTCATGGGTTGTTAACAGTGAAATAACCATTAGGTAAGTTTAATTAACTATAAATTACCTTTGATTATTGCCTTGATTATTTCCAGAATCAAGTTTAGTTTTTTCTTTTATTGGTGAGCTTCAGTCTGTCCTCTTTTTAAAGGATAAGTTCACCCAAAAAGAGAAATTAAGTCATTATCTTTCCACCCCCATGCCGATTGAAAATCAGGTGAATTAATGTTGTCCACATTTCTTGAGCTTCACAGCTTCATAAGAATTAATAAATTATGAATACTGACTTGTCTGTTCTCTGGAAGTACCAAGATCCCAAATTGATTTGAAAACACTTTATTTTCATTGCTTTTAAAGGTGAAATTGTAGCAGTAGATGCTACATTAAAAGCATTAGCACACACCCGTTTGATGTGGGTGCTATTTAGCTTTTAACTTTTTACGTTTTTAAACAAGTCCCCATCTACTTGAGTTGTTTCGGAAAATGCCGCAATGCTGTTTTATGCGAAGCTTCAGAAAATGTTTTGTGGAGAACAAAACCTCTGTTCGCCTGTTCCAAGATAACAACACATTATTTACTCACTAGACCAAAAGTTCCTTGTTAAGATTGATATGATGAACTTCTCACTGTATTTAATGTGAATAATTCGACTTCAACTTTAATCTCGTCAGAGCAGCATTTTAATCCCTGCGTGTGCTTTTCTTCATTTGATTTGTACATGGTCCTCTTGGCTGAAAAAACATGTTCCTATACCAGAATTTTCTATGGCGCTTTTCATTGCACGGAGAAGAGATGGAAGAACGTTATTATTTGATAATGCCATGTGGTCCAAAAGGTCAGCGAGGCCCGGGGATGGGCAGAGAGAGAGGGGATCCAATGGGAACCCAGGTGCTGATGTTGAGATAGTTTCCATAGTAACTCCTCCTCCCAGCCTTGTCGTTCCCCTCGAACACTCTCAGAAAACATGTGCACAACTGCACGCTCAGACCTCCCCTCTTTATCCCAGCGCTGGTCTCTGTGGTAAACCCCCCTTTTGCTTTAATATCTGTTGCTCGAATCAATTTGAGCCTTCCTGTTCCAGCTGTGTGGTCATACGATATACTGTGGCTCAGCCATTAAAAGCTGCTTGTCTACCAGTCGCCTGCCTGCCTGCCTGCCTCCCTGCCTGCCTGCCTGCCTTGCTGGAGTAAATATGCACATAAGTAAATACCTCACGGCCGCAGGCAACGGGCTCAGACTGTACATTCCACTCCAAACAGACACATAAAGACGACAGCTACTGTGGCGAGAGAGGAATGACGTGATGTGTGTGCAGCTGACGGCTGCGTATGAATGCCGTTCCATTAATTGTTTCTGTCGAGTGCATCTCGAGTCGGTAATTCTGAGCAGGTCAGGGTCGTTCTTCATACAGGAGGCTGGTTTATCTAGCTCCACTACTGCTCCTCCTCCTCCTCTCCCCTCAAGAAGTTGACTATTAAAGCAGTGTGAAAGGAGTAAAGCAGATGTGCTGGCTAATCAGCGACAGGCATATACAGACTGACAGAGAGAGAGAGAGAGAGAGAGAGAGAGAGAGAGAGGGGGAGGAAAAAGAGCAGCAGCAGCAGCAGCTGGCCCAGGGAGCCCAGGGAGAGCACCTCTGAGCTGGGTTCATCACAGCTGGAGTCCCTCCCTGGGAGAGGCTGGAAAAATCCCTGTTGGTGTGTATCTGTGTGTGTGATCTTGCAGGAGATTGTTGTGCGCACATCTGAGGGGTGTTTGTACATGTAGATCGAATGTAAATACACCGCGAGCCCAAAAGTACACGGGCACTCGAACACCTGCATATACCTGGCCACACATACTGTACAGTACAGCACAACAACATCTACTCTACCACTGTATAGGGCCAGTGCAGACACTTGAACGTTACATCCATGTGTAACTGTGGGAAATCTCATCACAAAACCACATGCATCAGTCTAGTTGGTTGCTGTGATAGTGGGAGACACTTCACAAGATGTCAGCTCTAGGGGCTCAAAAAGAGCATTTGTGATGACGGTCGGTCACTGGTGTTGGAAGAAAAGGTCTGGCTCTCAGTCGGTGCTCCAGATCATCCCTAACAGCACAAAAGGAAGTGTGCACCCACTCACGGGTCGAGAAGCGCGTGAGATGTCGACAGTAATGGTGTCCTCCTCGGCTAAGCTGTAACCTTAGCTAGCTCAACGGCGTCGCACGTTTCCTTCTGTCCAGTGATGTGATTGATGGTTGTAGTCTGGCAAAAGGAACATACGTGAAGCTGCTCACTACAAGGCCTGAGAGAGCTCAGAGATAACTTTTCAGATTAAAAAATTGATTCGTCTTCACTCCCGTTTAACAGCCTGACTGCAGCGGCGACCTGCACTGGTTATGTCCTTTTGTACTATTTCACGAAACGTTATGTTACAGAGAGGAAAAGGAGAAAGAACCAGAGTTCAGTGATTGACCTGAATTCAAACATTAAGACACACACACCCTTGAGTGTGCTGCTGCTTGGTAGCTTACAAGGCAAATAAATCCGGCTGATTGGGGAAATTAAACAATTGATCGCGAATGATCCCCCGTTATCGTTTCGTAGATTACACAACGTTCTGCCCACAACACTATCTGATTGATAACATGTCACAATTAATAGCACATAAACACTTATTAATCTGAATCTGTAACTAGTAACTAAATGTGCTGAATAAATGTAGTTGGGAGGAAGTATAAAGTAGCAGTAAAATACCTCAAAATTGCACTGAAGGACAGTAGTTTGTATTGTATTTAGGTTCATGCCATCACTGGTTGCGTTGGAATTTTGACACAAGGATTTGAATTTTAACTGCAAATATTATCGGCCCCAAATATCATGTTTTTAGTCTCCTTGATTTCTAATAATCGGTATTGGTATCAGCAGTTTTGGGTTACATACTTTACGTAAAATGACTTCTTACATTACTTTTTGACGGCGTGTAGCCATCTGTACATGTACCTTTGAATGTACGTCTGCTGTCATTTTGTAGCCGTCTTAATGTCCTACAATCTGCAGCCTCCTAATAGGAATGACGTACGCAACATAACATTTACAGCGATTTATTCTGCTGACAGCGAACTGAGCCGAGGCACACAGTGTTACAGCTGTTTCAGTGACATCGATACAACAAGCACTTATCCTCCAGGCACAACTTGCACTTCACCGTGACGTTCTGTCTGTACTTTACTGCCAAAAATTCTAAATAATGGGAATATTCCCACTAAGTTGACGCCCGTCCCCTCTGCCATCTCGCTACATTGAATTAGCTAGCTACGCATGCGCACTGACACAACTGTAGGTTTAAGTTTGGCTGGCAACGGGAGGGATGAGGACAGCAATATTTACAGGAATAGATCACTTTTATTTAAAACAAATGAACTAAATAAGGGATTACTTGAACTGCAGAATCAACACTTTACGTTGCTCTTACCGGACTTTGGGACACGTTACCAACACACTTGGTATCGGCCCTGAAAAAGCCATATCAGTAGACCCAGTAAGTACACAACTCAATGGAATATATATATAAAACAAGGTCAAACTGTTTTTGGACATTTTAAGAGAAGTTGAACGAGGAATGGACTTTATTCAAACTGTAGCAACGCAACTAATGGGCATAACATCTTCTATAATTCCATTATAAATTGTAGAAATTAAAGATTTCCCCTAAACAAGTACTTAGAAGTATTTATCCATCCAGAACTGTGTTGAGATTAATCCAGTGTGTGTCCTGTGTGTTTGTGTGTGTGACGGCAGGAAACACGAACAGAGTGAGATGTTTGTAAATTGAGACAGCCTTTTTTCTTCTTCTTCTTCTTCTTCTTCTTCTTCTTCTTCTTCTTCTTCTTCTTCACTGTTTTTCTTTCATCCCGTCCTTCCTCCCCACAGCTCACTGCCTCGCTTGTCTTCTTTTTTATTTTATTTCATTTTTTTTTTAAATGTTTTTTACACTCGCTCCTGAAGCACGAGAGAGGTAAAGGCCATCGTCACTGTCACTCACGGATTTAATCATTCGGATCTTCCCCGGGTTCTCGCCTTATTTTCTGCCTCCGGTAATTGCGTTTCTCTTTTTTCGTGCGGGCCGTGCGTGCGTGCGCGCTGTCCAAGGTGCTGCAGCAGCGCGCGGCCCCGCCCATCCCCTCGCGCTCGCTCTCTCTCTCTCTCACACACACACATAAACATATATATATATATAAATATATATACATACACACTCTTTCTCTCTCGACCACGTGACGCTCCCTCTGTCGAGTCTCGCGGAGAGCATCAGACTGCACCTTTTCCTCCTCAAGAGAGCGGAGAGAGAGAAGAGAGAGAGACATAGAGGGAGGGAAGGAGAGAGAGAGAGCGAGAGAGAAAGAGAGAGAGAAAGAGAGAGAGAGAGAGAGAGGGGGAGACCAATAGCACCTTGTCGCCTGGAGGCGAGCCTGTGATAATTTTGTCCCTGTCCGGTAGACCGGCTCTATCTACCACCGGGCGCGCGGGTGCTCTCTCCTCTCTCGCGGCTTTTTCGAGCTTCTCCTCAAATGGGAAGAAGGGAGATCGATGCGCCGCACTGTTGCCACGGAGCCACAGGATGTGCGTGAGGTAGGTCGGGCTTTTCTTAGCCCATATGTGCCCGCATTGACGGGGAGAAAAGCGTGTGTTTGGTTGTTGTTGGGTTTTTTTGTAAGTAACCGGGGCGAGGCTTTCCGTGAGATGCCAATTAAGACAGTTAAAGGTGTGTGTGTGTGTGTGTGTGTGTGTGTGTATGTGTGTGTTAGGGGGTTGATAGAAAGTAATTAAGCGACACGGCGCAGGTGATGAGACCGAACCCCGGGCGCGTAGGAGAGGGGGGGAAAAAATGGAGAGAGGAGGTATGGCCGCAAATCGAGAATCGATATTTCAACCGCATTCATTCACCCCGTCTATCGATAACTACGATGTCGCCGCTTTCAAAGATTCAAGACGCGCTGGAGGAACTGTTTTAGCTCATATTAATGTATATTTATATATATATCTGTATGTGTGTGTGTGTGTGTGTGTGTGTGTGTGTGTGTGTGTGTAGAAATGCAGCTAATCTGTGAGGTGTTGTGTGTTTTCAGTTTGTTAGAAACGAGCTCCGGAGCCGTTAATTCGATAAAGCGAGGCGGTTTGAGTCATACGCCGCAGAGCAGAGCAGAGAGGAGCAGAGAGGGTGCTGCTCCCGCTCTTTGTGAGGTGGCTAACACAATGACGGTGGCGTTAATGAGTCCCTCCACCAAAACATACATTAACTACCACGAAAAGAAAGACACATGTAAAAAGAAAACGATGCTCGGTGTCGACTTTAAAGTGTCAAAGGTGGTTTGTGAAGACAAAAAAAATGAGCTACATGACGCTCAGTCGCAGGTAAATGCCACCTTATGAAAATCTCCTGCGGCATGATGGGAGCTCTCACTGAGGAGGTGCTGTTTGGGGTTTTGACTATGTGTGTATATGTGCATATGTGTGTGTGTAGCTGTGTGAAAGTGAACATCTAGCTTTTATTGTCATGTATTGTTGATTTTTTTTTGGGGGGGGGGGGCTCTTAAATGTGTAATGTGATGTCAGCCTGTGTTTGTGTGTGCAAAATGCTTGAGAGGGAGTAATTTGAGAATAATAGCAGGCTCAGTGTGTGTGTGTGTGTGTGTGTGTGTGTGTGAGAGAGAGAGAGAGAGAGTTTGTGCGTGTGTTTATGTGTTGTGTGTGTGTGTGTATGAGTGTGTGTATGCGTGTGTGTGTGACCCTGGTTGATTGTGCCGTCTCTGTTCTCTCTGTAGGTCGCTGGAGAGAGTGATGACGTGGCAGTGAGAGACACACATACCTCACCCGCGCACACACATACACACACACACATACATCTTTGCCCACACACATTTTTAAGTCTTGCCCTACTAAGACAGGGAAGAGGGGGAGAAAATATTCTGCTATGACGGTGTCATTTCTCTCCATTACCAATGTGTGAGCCACAAACCCACACACACACTCGTACTCCGTGGGGAGTTGCTTTCATGGGGGATAAGGCCCTATCTAGGGCACAGAGATGGAGTTCACATCCTATTCGTCACGTATCTAACACTCACACAGATGTACACACAAGTACACACACCTGGAATCTCATATGTCAGAAGTGAGGAGTGAGAGATTGAATGGAGCGAACGCAGTGAACACGTCAGAGAAGACGCCAACGCCAGGCCAAGGCAAGAGAAGATTGCCCAGGTGTGCTGAAAGGACAGCGGGAGCTCCTGTATGACCCCCCCACCCCGACTGGAGCTGTATCGCGTAGGAGCCTGTCGTTGTTAAGAGCAGTACCGAGAAGGCACCTGAGACATATAGAAGGTGATCAACCAAGTGCCCTACAGTAGTCACCATGAGCTGTAGGCTAGAGGGAACACCTCAGCTCTAGCCTCTATCTCCTCCCGTGTGTGTGTGTGAGTGTGAGAGCGAGTGTGTGTATGAGTGTGATGGCGGTGTGCGTGTGGGCGGCAGCCCCCCTGCTCTTCCTGGGGCTGTGCCTGTGCAGTGTGGGGGGCCAGGCTCAAGGGGAAGTTCTGGAGTTTGGAGGCGTGTCCAGCCAGTGGGGGCGGTTTCCAGTCTGGAACGCCTGCTGCGAGAGTGTGCTGAGCTTCAGCCTGCGGACTCACAGCCAGGAGGGCCTGCTGCTCTACCTGGATGACGAGGGTTTCTGCGACTTCCTGGAGCTGCTGCTTCTCCACGGCCACCTCCGCCTGCGCTTCTCCATCTTCTGTGCTGAGCCGGCTGAACTGCAGTCTGGCGTGGCGGTGAGCGACGGACACTGGCACGCAGTGCGTGTCAAACGGGACTGGAGGAACACCTCGTTGGAGGTGGACGGGCGACTGGAGGGATGGGCGGAAGTGAAGAGCAAGAGGAGAGACATGACAGTATTCAGCCACACCTTCATGGGCGGGGTGACACCAGATCTCCACTCCTCGCCCCTGCGCTTAACTTCCCCTTCGGTGCGCGATCACCCCGCCTTCCGTGGCTGGATCACGGCGGTGAGCATCAACGGCTCGCTGGTGGCGCTGGACAGCTCAGAGGGTGTCACAGTAACAGCTGGCTGTGGGCCGGATCACCAGTGCCAGAACGGAGGGGTGTGCAGCGTGGTCAACGACCAGGCCGTCTGCGACTGCTCCGACACCGGTTACCAAGGCAACGACTGCAGCGAAGGTAAGGCCTAGAACCATGCTGACCCATCATATACATCTCATCCTTTACATGCACACACATACACCTAATACGCACACACACACATTTATACCTCCAGTTCCCAACACCTGCTCCTTCAGTGTAGACATCTATTTTTCATTCACACCTTCACAGCCGCCTTCAGTCGTATGGACCAGCAGCCTTCACCAGCAGTGCAAGACATGCATACTGATCATGTTTGATATTGATTTTTTATGGCTGCCAGTGATCATGCCAATTTAGTATGTACCTCCAGAGATCAGAGCTGAGCCCCCTCTCCCAAGAAGAGCAGTCAACGTAGTGAAGCTGTTCAGACAATCAAGCTAGAAAGTCCAGAGACTTTTGAGTGAAATTCCTGAAAACGGTCACCTCGCTGTTAAAGCCTTGATTGGCGCTCAGTTGGAGTGTTTGGCAAAACACGATAACCCTATAGATCCATTATGGACATGGTTGTTGGCTCTTGTTGAGAGACTTTAATTGGAACGAGGCTTAGAGGCTGGAAATCAGTGGCTGTTACGTGACTGATATCTGTCTGCCGGTGTTAATGGATCGCATTGATTCTAAATGGCCTTCACAGGTACCGTACGTACGCTGTTGAGATGAAGTGTGGATAATCTATCGCCTGTCATTAATCTGAAGAGTTTACAGCCTTTTTAAGATGCTCTGTTTGTGGATGTGTGAGCATGTGTATTGTGCTTTCTACGTCAGTTTGCTTTTGTATTATAAAAGAGGAAATGGTGCCCTGTCAGGAATACTTTACGGATATAAAGAACCTTGACAATGAACAGCTTGATGCAGGCATAAAAATTTTATATGAAAGAGGCAAAAGAAAAACGCCGTTTCACAAATGATTTAATGTCTCGACTCTACAGGAACACTCTCCCTTAATACTGTCAAACAAGCCTATGGTCAATGCAAGTGCCGATACACTGGCTCTGTAATGACGGCCATTACAAAAACGAAACAGCTGCTTAATGAACTCAGCTACCTCGTTATGGCCGGTACTGCAAATGCTTTAATTTCCCCCTCTGCTTAGTTGTGTGTGTGTGTGTGTCGTCAGATTTGCTTCAGTTCATTCAAAGCAAATCTGCATTCTTAATCAATAGCACTCTCAACTCCTCGTTTTTTTTTTTTTGCCTTTTCAATACCTTTCAGCTTCGCCTCACTTATTGATATTTTAATGACACAAATGCATCTGCCAAAAAAACGTCAGAGTGGCCTTGCTGCTCGGCCGCCGCCTGTCACCGAGCTGACCTCACACTCCGACCGAGACCGCTGCAAGCATTGCACCTCCCTTTAGCCACCTTACAGATCACACCATAGCATTTAGTGGGCAGTGGGATGGCCTAGGTTTCCATGGAGACAGGACTAATAAGGAGACCTCATGCCAGGAGTGTTTCTCCTTCTGTCCTCGCTCTTCCTCCCTTAAGCTCCAACCTCCCCCTCCTGGACTCCGTGCTGCGTACAGCTCTACCTCAGCTCTTAGTGGCTTCAGGCATCATGTCCGCCACACAAATCTACTGTATTTACATGTGTGAGCGTGTGTGTATGTGTGTTTCTGTGTGACAGGCATCCGTAAAGGCGATAATGTCTTGACCACTGGTCTTAATCTTCCAGGCAGGTGGGGGAGGTAGCTGGTGCGTTACGCTCACTGGTGCTGAAATGATTTGTCGATTGACAGAGGAATAATTAATAATTGAAGCCGAGCAGCAACGATAAGTCAATTAATTGATTAGTTTCCTTGACAGAAAATTAATTCTTTAAGCAAAAATGCAACAGCTGGTTCCAGCAATGCTTTTCTTCGTTATATATGATGGTAAACTCAATATCTTTCAGTTCCCCGAGTGATGGTTGAATTTAAAGAGCTTTCTGAAGACATCACCTTGGGTTTATTTGCAACATCTGACAGATAACGATGAATCAAGTGTATAATCTACAGATTAATCGATCATGAAAATGATTGTGATGCAGCCATATAGTTGCAAAAAGAGAATCCCAAACATTCCCCTGAGAGCTGCAAAATATGGTAAAAAAATATATATATAAAATGTTCATAACAATTTTCATTTTCACTGAAAAAAAATAAATAGTTATGGTTGGAGGCCAGGAGATCTCTGCAGCACTAATGCTGTTTTGTCACACAGTTACCTTTGATTAAAAAAAATTGCGGTTTCTGTGAATTGAATGTGACACTTGTCCGTGTGTTGATTTCAATAACAATTCAGTTAATTGTACAACCCTTATTCCCACATTCCAGCTTCTAAAATTTATTTTGTACCATTGTAAATCAGTTGAACTAATCTTTGGTTTTTAGGACTGTTGTTCAGAAAAAAACAGCAATTAATAGACCTCGCCTTCATCTGTGCAAAAAAAAAAACAATTGAACGATTGATCAATCATTATATGCAGCCCCAGTGTTTGTGTTTGCATGTTTGGTGTCTGTAGGTCTATAGGAAGTGACAGGTGATGATCAGTTCTCTGTAGAACTTGGTGCTGCGCTGAGAATTATGTTTGATCCAAGCCAGTCTAATCCAGTCTGATGTTTTGCTGCTGGTTAGGGCACAGTGGGAGACACTGACACACACACAAACCTGCACAAACACATGTTACACAAACATGCAAACACATGGAGAAACACCGTCACACAGTGTGAAGGCGCCGGCACCACCATTACTCACATCACCGCCGAGGCAATAGACTCAATAAGAGGCGCAGACATTTTACATAAAGGCTCTCAATGGATACCTGCTTTGGACCTGCACTTTGTCTCTCAACAAGATGCTACTTATTCCTTTAGAGGGACTGTTTTATATTCCTAAAGATGCACTCTCGTTTCAGTGGTGAGTCACGCCAAGTGTTGCTGTGGAGAACAAGTGCTAGCATCATTTTCTCTCTTGGCAGTAGTGGCTGATGTTAGTAATAGTGCTCTAACAAAATGTTCCCAGATAGGAGGTCCACTTGGATGGATATATAGGGGGGTTTAGCGGTTCTGTATATGGTTGTAGTAGATTTGCTATACCGGCCATTATAAAGCTTTACGAGACTAAATAATGCTTATATTCTGCAAAGAATGAAACAAAATTGAGAGTTGTTCTTGGGTTAAATTTGCTGTAAGGCTGATGTGGAAATACAAGCATCCCTTCCAGCTCCCTTTTTGAGTGTTGCACAATCTGATATCGCTGTATTAGTGTTGTTCCCAGAACATCATATTGTTGCTCCAGGGCCTTCGTTCAAGCTGACCGATCACGTTTTTGTAAGATCATATCTTAGCAACTCGGAGAAAACACCGGAAAACTACACACATGAGAGAAGTTGCACTCTCAAACACGTGTTTGACGTTGTGAAAGAGTGTATTTTACCTCAAGCCATGTTTTAAGAAACCTAACCGAGTATATCTGTCACGTAAACCGAACCAAGTTTATTTGTTATCTAAACCTAACCACGTGTTTTAGTTCCCTAAACTTAACCAAACAGCGCCCAAAACCTGTAAAGCGACAGAAAGTGAAATAAGAATATCACAGGTATCCAGATTGAGACCTACACCAACACGGCAATAATTTGGAAGTTAGTAAGTATCAGATTGGCATTTTACTCTTTATTTGGTTTCTCATATTCAAATGTTTGGGCAAAAATTGCAGCAGGACTGAAAATATGATGGTAAGATTAGCGCATGTTGAGAGAAGCTTAATGACTGTTTTTAAAAAGGTTACCTGATGTCTTTTCTTTAAGTACTCGCAGGTTGTGCTATTACGGTAAATCACTGACATTAGAACAGGAAAGCGATTTAAAGTACTATTCCCGGTGAATGAGCATCTTTTTATACAGAAATAAATAACAGGAAGCCGAGCCACTTAACAAAAATATAAACCTTGGACAACAGTTCAACAAGATCTTCCAGTGCTCGGTTCCAATCTTAGGCCTCTCAATCATGAAACATGAAAATAGCTTTGAGAGGACTGAAAAGAAAAGTGAGCAGATGATGTATTCTTCGCGGATGCTTTAGGTTTTTGTGTGCGCTGCGTTGTGGTATAAAATGTTTTTTAAAACCGGCCTCATGCACTGTTGTTCATTTTTAGTCTGACAAGATGCAGGCTCAGTGGGATATCTCAGACCACAGGATTTGCAGGCTGAGCTAATATCCGCGCATTTATATCACTACCAATGAATAACTCATACAAAGTTATAGTGCGCCAAAAGAAATCTCTCCTCCGGTGCTCTGAGGCACTCTGGAGAGGAAAAATTCAAAGGTTGTATCTGAGAGAAATGAAGTGGATGGCAAAGGGAGTAAAAGGAATAAAAGCTCAGGTCAGAATCCTGTTGACAGCTTCGAAGGCTTTGCAAAATGGTGATTGTATGTAGTAAAAACACAGCCATCATAATCATTATTTGCCAGTATGTGTGTCCAGGCTGTGTAGTTGTTTTGTAAGTGCCAGGCAGTCCGGTATAAAGGTTTATCTCTTATACGGTGCCTTGAAATTATTGTTATTTTGAACCCAGCAACCTCACGGAGGCTGCAAAATAAAGCTTTGAGATAAAATTATAACCCTCTGAAAATTAGAAAAAACGTTGGTTATGAATCTTTAATACAGAATGAACGGCTCCGCTAAAGGAAAAAAAATGGATCCTTAGGACCCCGTTTGAAGCCAAGAAATAACCAATTTGGCTGTGGCACTGCTGGTTTCCGTGCACGTTTACAATTACACGATATCTCCGAGCCTCCCTAATGATCCACTTTTGTTCACACTCATTTTTTGCAGATTTGTGACAAGCTTAGAAACATTCGCAAAGCAATATAATACACACTGTAAGCATTTTTCAGCTCTGAAAGACTGTTTATTACATCGTTCATAGCAGTGTGAAGAGAGGGCTATTTATTGGGGGGGTTGTTCCAAAGCACAACAATTTGTGAGTTTTAGAGAAGAGAATTATAACTCGAGAAATTCAAAATATGGAGAAGAGAGTTTGGGCAGGGCTGTGCATAAATATAATTACTGTCTAAGCCATCGTGCCCTCTGGTGAAGGCAGAGTGAACCCGGCTTGTTAGGCCTGGCCTGGCTTGCATTGTCCTTGAGGGCAAATCGCTGTTAGCATGCTAATGGCTCCACCTGTTTCTGCCATGCTACTAGCACAAGGGCAGAGGCAAGGAAACACTCAGATCAGCACACAGCTCAGAATACACACACACACACACACACACACACACACACACACACACACAGAAACGATAACACACAAACACACACTCAGTCCCAGTATTGAACCATGCATGCCCCTCGTCTTCCTGCACTGCTAATCCATCCCTACATGTTTTCCTGCTATTACACATCATTATTACTGCCATAGTCAATGTTCGTGTGTGTGTGCGCGCGCGTGTGTGTGTGTGTGCGTGAAAGACCGAGCGAGCGAGCGATTGTGTGTGTGAATGTGCGTGCGTGTGCGTTGCATGCTATCTTGTCGGGGGACTCTGGGGAGATGAAGCGGCTCCAAGGTAAGTTCTGGGGTAAACGGCTCTTGAATCCAAACATACAGGTAGGAACGTATATGTTTGCCCACACACCCCCACCCCCCCGTCCACCCTTCTGTATCTGCAAGTGTGGGTGGTTATGTGTGTGCGTGTGCGCTTACATGTAAGTATATTTTTGCACAAGAGAGAGACTGTGCGTTTTTTAAAAACATTTTAATGCCGCTGTGTGTGTGTGCGCGTGCAAATATTAAAGACAAACCTCAGTTTTGGCTACCAGTGCAGCATGGTATCCATTGTGACGTTTGCGTGGACTTTGCATGTGTGTTACCACGGTAACCCCGGACGGGTGTGCATGTACAGTAAGTAGCCATGGTAACCCGAGGGCTTAGCATGCATGTTAATGAATGTCTGTCTCTCTCTCTCCTCGGCCGGCCGCGACACCTTTCCAGAGCACAGCTACACTCCAGGTAGGTCGCACTATCTATCTATCTATCTATCTATCTATCTATCTATCTATCTATCTATCTATCTATCTATCTATCTGTCTGTCTATCTGTCTGTCATTCTATCTATCTATCTGTCTATCTGTCTATCTGTCTGTGTCTGTCTGAATTTATTCTTCTTAAGTCAAGCATCTCTTTCTTCACATTTCTAGCTGAATCCTTTCTTTCCATGTGCTTACATTTATTAAGTAATTACATATAAAGTACACATTTCTATAGCTGTCATCACTTTATTTTTAGCCATTCTTCTCCACCTTCTTTGTGTCTTCTCCATGTCAGTCCTGTCCTTCACATTCTCCTCTCGGGCCTTCATGTTCCCGCCACATCCTCTTTTGTGGAAAATAAAGCGCAAGGTAGCCGGCATAATGTATGTTGGTCTGTGTGGGTGTGTAGGGGGATTGGTTGCTGACGTCCGGTAAGTTTTTCTTACATCCCGCGTGTAATCACCCGAAGTGGCTCTGTGCCTCAAGGTTACAGAGACGTAGGCACACACAGATACAGTACTGTATACGACCTAGTTCGTAGCTGTGTGCGAGCGTCTGTGTGCGTACCTGTGTGTGCGTAGGATCGCTGCCTGGGATGAGTAAGTGTCTTCAAAGCAAGGTTTTTTTTATTAT
>CAEMYA010000238.1:512347-546040 GCA_903131615.1 Diplodus sargus | reverse complement strand
CCTCCCTCCCTCCCTCCCTCCTCGCTCTCCCGCTCCTCTCAGTAAAGACTAGCCCGGGGCCCTGAGTTGGTAATAGCTTTTCTGACAGCAATACACCAATATTTACAGAGACCAGCACCCACCCACACCCCTGCACATTTCATGCACACATAAAAAAGAAAAAAAAAAAGCGTATACTCGTCGGCGCACGCATTCCCGCACACACTTTTTTTTTTCCGCTTTTTGCGACACGCTCACACAAACACACTCTTAATTAACATGCTGGGAGGGAAGGAATCGTACACTTGGGGGAACTCACACGCATTGCTGGCAAACAACTTGTTGTTTCTCGCTTGCATATTTGGCATTCACACTTTTTGGGTTTTTTTATTTTCATGCAACAAAAGCAAAGACAGACAATTTGCCATAATTGCTCTCTGAATTGTGATATATTCTCACTTTTTCCTTCTCATTATTCTCCCCGTGTTATATTCACTCAAGTGCGGCCGATTCCATTTCAACACTCTTCTCTCTGCTCCTCGCCACCTTAATAACCTATTACACTTCAGTCTATTCATTACGTGGCAATCCCTCCGCCTCCTTCCTCTCCAGCCGTTCCTCGCCGAGTGTCTGTCTTGCTCCAGCCTGACCTAGTGTGTGTTAAATTCCCCTCTGTTCTCCTCATTATCCTGAACTACATGTTGGTGGTTATGCCAGAGGCTCCACAGAGCAGAGAAAAAGAGGCCAACGAGCTGCGCGGGGAGGAATGGTGGCGTGAAGCTCGAAGGGAGGTGTGAGAGATGTAAGGATGGTGGTGAGGAGAATGCCGGAGTGGAGGCGGAGGACGGGTGATGCTTTGGGGGGGGATGGGTGTGAAGGAGACAGATAATGTCACCCCTGCTTGCCAGCACAATAGTATGATCATTTCTTTGCACGCAGATGTGTGTGTGTGTGTAGGTGTGCAAATTTGCTCCTCGGCTTGCCTGCGTATGCGACCGTGCACTTCTGTATGAGTAGGTGTGAGAGAGCAGATAAGAGAGTGTGAGCTTAAGGATGATGGATTGCAAAACCTTGGTCTAGCGTCCTTGTGGGTCACGAAGGGTGTGCAAGGTAAGTTGCCATTGGCTGTCTGCTTGTTATTCTCGAAAATCCAATTGGCCAATCCCGCCTGCTTTGGCTGCCGCAACGCTTCCAGGCTGCCATTCTCTCCATCTCCATCACGTTTGTCATCCTGTCTCGACCTCTCCGACTGCACATACATACGCAGACTCACACATTCTGGCATTTGATGAACATCACGAAATGAGCCATGTTGTCAAACAAGACCACATAACTTCAGACTGCCAGCACAGCTGTTCTCTCAAAAGAGAGGATGGCAGGTTTCATAACAAGTTTGGAACGCTACAGACTCACGACTGTCTCTCTCGCATCCACACTGTTTAATCTCCAACCCACATGAGTGATCAAAGCTTGTTTACACACCACTCCATGGTACGATTAGAGGTATGGAAGGAAGTGTTTCTTCCAAGTGCTGGCATCAGTGAGGCTTTGCTTGACAGTAACAACATTTTCAGCATCCTCAACAATATGTTTTGTGCCGCACATCCGAATCAAATTTAACCGGGCCCAGCAGAGCTTTGTTTTACTCCGCTGGCTCTGATGAACACCCACCATTTTATCATCTTTGAGCATATTGTGAAGAGGAGTGTGGGAAGCAGCGACATAGCTCGGATTTTGTTCTAATCATTATGATAATGTTCAACAAGAGTATAATGGCTCTGTAATTCTTTGTTCTTCCTCCTTGCTTCCGTCTTCCGCTTCCTCCTCTATCTCAGCTCGCGAGGAGTACGTCGCCACCTTCAAGGGCTCCGAGTACTTCTGCTACGACCTGTCGCCCAACCCCATCCAGTCAAGCAGCGATGAAATCACGCTCTCCTTCAAGACGCTGCAGCGCAACGGCCTGATGCTGCACACCGGCAAGTCAGCCGACTACGTCAACCTGGCACTGAAGAACGGTGCCGTGTCGCTCGTCATCAACCTCGGCTCCGGGGCCTTCGAGGCCTTGGTGGAGCCCGTCAACGGCAAGTTCAACGACAACGCCTGGCACGACGTCAAGGTCACCCGCAACCTGAGACAGGTAACCAGACAACAGGAGGTGGAGGAGTGGGCGACCGAGCAAACAGGAGAGGAGAGGAGATTAAAAAAGAAATTAGCAACAGTGTTGATAAGCCTTGAAGAAAACAGATTTAAGCAGATGGAAAGTGCTTGGATTTTAGTTAGTGATGAAATGATTAAGTTTGATCATCTTGATTAATCCTTTAAGTGTTTTATCAAGCAAGAAAAAATTGCTTGTTCAAGCTTCTGAAATGTGACGATTTGAGGCTTTTTCTTTGTTTTATATCACTGAAAACTAAAAATGTGTTTGGACCAAAACAAGATTTTTCAAGTTGTCACCTTGGGCCTCGCAGACTATGATGGGCATTTTTTTTTTTACTATTTTCTGATTTATTTATTTATTTGAGAAATAATTGAGTGGTTAAATCAAGCAATTGAAATGATTGTGAGTTGCAGCATTAATTTTTAACTCCCTGTTAAATAGTTTTCAGTGTGTGTATTTGACGTCGGTGAACCACAGTGACTGCTGCAGATGTTTCAGGGGCAGTGGGCAGCAGAAAAAGACTTTAGTCCGCAGCAAGAAGCTAATCAATGTAGAAGCTACGGTCAGTGGTCTGTTGTCCCGACTGCAGTGATGCTGTGGTAGGAGGAAAATACCTGAGGTTTTGGTCTTAGTTTACAGTGGGTTAACCACCAGACCAGCACTGCTTTCAGCTCTAGGTGAGTGCTTTTTCAATTGTGGGTGTGTGAATGAATGTGTGGGTGTGTGAATGAACGAGAGAGTGAGTGAGAGAGAGAGAGAGAACTAAAGAACAGTGAGGGTCTCTCGCACTCAAGTGCTTGTAACCCACCTGCCTCTACCGTTTGCCTGTGTGTACTACTAACTTGACTACTAACTTTACTAACCTGCTAGTGAAACTAACCACCATCCATGGAATGATTCATTCTACTAACCTAACCTGTGCCCTTCTCCTAGCGAAACCACTCCAACCAACCTACTAACCTCACCAGAGGCCTTCTAGCTTTTTTCCTTTTTTTTGTTCCCGAAGTTGTTCTGTTCACAGTTTTTTGCTTTCCTTTCTCCCCCTCTCCTACAAAGCACTCAGGCATTGGACACGCTATGGTAAACAAACTCCATTGTTCGGTAGATATCATTCTAATTGTTTCTTAGTTTGGGTTTGCCCCGTGTCTATTTCCTTTTGAACCATAGACATCAAAACTAAACCAATAAAAGGATAAAAAAATGCGGTTGGTAATCTTTTATGCTTAAAAAGCCCCCCCGTCCCCCTCCTCCTTGCCAACCACTTTTTTTCTTTAAATCCCCCTTTTCTCTTACCTTTTTTTTTCACCCCATCACTCTGTGACTGACATGTAGGCGTGTTCTGATTGGCTCATCCCTCACCTGCACGCAGATGGCGAGCCCCCCCCCCCCCCCCCTTCCTGCATGGCGTGACTCAGAAACCCTTCCCCTCTCTGATTGGTCCGTAAAAAGGAAAGAGAGGTCCTTCCTCCCCCTTCTTTTTTTTTTCTTCTTTTCTTTCCTTTGATTTTTCGTCCTCCACTCTGCCACTGCATGTTCTCCATGGTGCCTCTGATTCATCCTGTACTCTGTTGTTGTGTTTTTTATCGACTGTGTCCTCCTTGCCAGTGCAGTTTGCATGCGGAGAGAGGAACAGGCCGCATGTTTTATATATTTATGTGCGTGCGTATGTGTGGAATGAGCCGTAACCCATCTAACACCTGTGCGTGTGTGTGTACATCAATATGTGTGTGTTCGTCCATGTGTCATCTCATTCAGGATCGCTGATCTAACAAACCCCCCCCAGACCACAAACTAACCAACTAACACCCTCATCAACAACTCACCCTAACAACACAAGCAACATAACATCATCACAACTACTAACAGCATTGAATCCATGAACCCTAACCTCAGTAACCCAACACAGCTTGGCCTGACACAAGTAACACCACTGTGGCTGTCAGCAGTGCAACAACTAACTAACAACTACTAACATGTAAATAGTACTAACACCTACCTGTGATGCACGAAGAAGCCTGCGGAGAGTCTTTGCTAACACCTGCCTGGCTGGGCGAGTTTCGCCCGGCAATGATAAGCACCATCAGAGGGAGGGGACATACTGTAGTGGGAAAGAAAAGAACATGGTCTGTAGATTATCAGGGTGATAACATACCACTAGCTGTGATTTGTGTGTGACAGGGTGCAGCTTAACGCTCCCATACAGGCTGTTATGAAGCAGAGTGGGTTGTTTAAATTATAGTAAGACCAGGGTCAGAGTCTCCTTACGTGGAGCATTAAGTTAAGTTGTTGTTTGGATATTATGAAGTAAATCAGAAGCGCATCTAATGCTTGATGAAGCAGCTGAGAGTCGGTGATAGAGGAGACTTTTACTGTGAAATTGGAGCTATTGTACACGGAAGACGAGGCTAGCCTTTTAATGAAATGTTTGTTGAGTCTGTTTTGTAGTCAGAACAACGCAGGCAGAGATTTGACTTTGAGGTTTGGGTGTGGAGAGCTACACGAATGGTTCGGGTATCAGAAAATCTTTATTAATCACACACAGGATCTGGTTGTTATTATGTACGATAGACTCACCGCTGTTGACAGGCAGAGGCAGGCAGACAACATAGTCTGAGTCTAAAAGTAGTAGAGGGGAGCTTATTAATAACTGTAGGCAGAGTGAGTGAGTGGCATTGAGCAGCACTACTCCAACACACCACACAGTTAACACTGATCCATCCACACCAAAACAAAGTCCCAACAGCACAACTAGCCAATTCCCCAAACCAATCAGGCCTTTTCCCTACCAGAATGCATACACATTGGTTACCAGAGTAACGGGGGCTAATTTGGCTGGTCAGCGCCTAGCTAGCGCTTAGCGCTGCCTTTGGTGTGAGTATATAGCGTGTCCTTTCCCTGTGCTTTGTTGTGTAGGTGACGATCTCTGTGGACGGCATCCTGACCACCACGGGCTACACCCAGGAGGACTACACCATGCTGGGCTCGGACGACTTCTTCTACGTGGGAGGGAGCCCCAGCACCGCCGACCTGCCCGGTTCTCCCGTCAGCAATAACTTCATGGGCTGTCTCAAAGAGGTAGTCATGTTATTTCACGGCGGTACGGTTGAACAAATAGCATGTTAGGTTATTTTTCCCCAAACTGTGCACACATCTTCAACAGCTCGTTCTGTTAGGTTTTAACTACAATTTGCTCAGAATTAATTTAGACAGAATTTAGACTTAATGAGCTGCTGATATAATCTCCACATGATCGTTTCTCCACAATATGATTCCGCTGAAAGACGATGAATGATAATATTTAATTATTGCCTGGTTAATACACTCTTGCTGCACATATTTCTGTATACTCTCAGGTTTTATGAAACACAGATCTGCCTCATTTTTCTCTCCTTTTTCTCTTTTTCGTTCACTCCTCCTTCCTTCCCTTTATGCATCACGTAAACATTATACACACATTATCTTATAAAGCGCGCACACACAGAAATGCTTCCATTTGGCAGACACACACAAATGGTCCCAGACACACACACACACCCACACACACACACCCTCCCCAGCATCAGAGAGAATCAGTGATGAGTGTCGTTGAGGGAGTAGATACAGCACTAAGCACTAACATGCTAATTAGCTACGCCACAGAGACGCTCCATCCATCCGCTGTGCTTGAAATGGGCCACAACACTGCAACAACAGAAACTCACATGACACACTGATGGAACACACTCATTTGCCTCAAATGCACACAAACACAACTTTAGCATGTATATGTGTACGCAGGAATGCGCCACCAAAACACACGCAGACAAGAAATAGTCAAATAATCACACATGTGCATACACACAGCGCTCAGTGCATCGAAACCCTCCGAATACACCCCATATATACACACCATGTCTGAGGCTCACTTTCACTCACACAGAGGCATAAACAAACAACCAAACAAGCCGACAGATGATGTGCCAAACAGAGAGCTATCTGTATCGGTGGTGAATGCGCTCTGTGTTGCTTCATTAAGACTGATGGTGTTTAAACGAGGGTGCCGCTGTCAAAGTGAACCCTCCACTGGCACATTTACATATTTAATACGATGATATGATAATCCGTGTGAGCAAATTAAGATGTATGCAGTGAATCACGCGCATGAACGATCACGGCTGTAGCAGTTTGGTGCATTTGATGCGGCGCAGGCACACACGCCCACGCGCTAACACCATTTTGCACACTTGCGGCACTTATATTCAAGAATCGCCCTCATTGCCCTCCACACAGGCTGACACACAAAACATTTTTAAAAGACGGCAGGAGAAATTTTTTGCGATGTTGCTGAGTTGCTCGCAGGTCATAGAAGGAGGTCTGGATTGATAAAGCGGAGCCTGTGTGCGCTCGTCTCTCTCGGCATCAAAATGCTCAGCACAAGCGCAGTCTTTACACTCAGTCAGAGAGCGTACTGTGTCAGGGAGAGGAAAGGGCGAAACACAAGAGGGGAGGAGAGAGAAAGAGTAAAAGCGATCGTGCAAGTGGCAGGAACAAATGGGAGTTATCAAAAGATGAGGCTGGAGTGGCTCGCTCGCTCGTCTTAAGGTTTTCACTTTCATATAAAAACACTTGAATTTTAAAAAAAAAATAAAAGAGAAATGTTTTGAAGGGGGAAAGGTGACTGGATGTCTGGTCATATTTAGAATGCCTCTTCCCCTCTTTATCTCTTGATGATCTCCACTGTATTTGACTTGTGAGAAGATTAATCGAGCATGTCTTTGCCTTTTTCGCTTGTTTATTTTGCTCGTCGTTTGGTCATAACAATTCTGTGGCTCACAACATGTATTTAAACAGGAATCCAATTGACCAAATGCAAAGAAAAATAAAGCTCTGAAGTGGAATTAATGCTTCTTTCTTTTCCCTTCAATCCCGTCCCCTGAAGGTGGTGTACAAGAACAATGATGTACGATTGGAGCTGTCTAGACTGGCTAAACAGGGAGACCCAAAGATGAAGGTACGGACTTCAAACAGCGTGACAACACATTATCCTCTTTTAAACAGGACACAAACGTTTTGTGCCGCAACCTTCTGTCAGGCCCTGCGAGGCTTATAGTGTAGGAATTTTAAGTAAATGGGATTATGTTTTTGAGAGGTAGCCACAAGCTTTTGTCTGTTAGTCTGTTCACAGCTGGGAGCAGCTGGTTTTATTTTAATCCCAGACTACAAAGGAACCATTTTGGTCTTTATATTGACTGGACATCAGTTTAACAACCTACATTTATTTTTGCCTACCTCCTCCAGGTAAGTGGGGTGGTGTCCTTCAAGTGCGAGAGCGTGGCCACGTTGGACCCCGTCACCTTCGACACACCGGAGTCCTTCGTGGCGCTGAGCAAGTGGACGGCGAAGAAGGCGGGATCGATCTCGTTCGACTTCAGGACAACGGAGCCCAACGGATTGATGCTTTTCAGCCATGGCAAACCCCGACAGCAGCAACGCAAGGACCCACGCACACCTCCTACAATCAAGGTGAAAATATACGACTTTCCCTTAAGACTACACTTATGCTAGTGTCAGAGACAATATGCAGCTGATAGTGGTAATAGATCAAAGTTTAAGGAATTCAGGGTAACTGTGAACATCTGAACAAATTAAATAGCAAATAGCAATTAAATAGAGCTGATAATGTGTCGCCTAATTGCTTTAAATTACTGAACATATTCTAATATTTATTACATTGACATCTCTGATTTAAAAGATGTCAATGCAGTTAATTTGAGTTCTCAGGCACAAGTGGTTTGTGAAGTTTATATATATTTTATACTAATTTTGATGTCATTGATAAACACTGACTGTTTCAGGCACATGTGAAAATTTCCATCTTATTCTATTTAATTTGTTCTACATGAAGTTTGTCCTTTAATGCAGTTATTTCTTTCATGTTGTGTCGATGTGAATAAACTAAATTACTTCAAGTTAATGCAATTTTCAAGTATTAAACATCAAAGTGATGCATTTCATGTGGATTATGTGTGAAATTTAACATGTGATTGAAAAACATGAGGTCGATGTTTTTAGGCATTTCTTGTGTGTGGTTTTACTACTTTTTATCCAAGATGGCTCCCGGTAATGATGCCTTTAATCATCTTCTCCTATAGATGTGATTGTCCCTGAACATTCTGGGTTTTTGCACCAGAATCAACCCTTATTCCCCACAAAGTCCAAGATCTGTAATTTCCAGAAATGTATAGGTTGTCTAATCTTTACTTAAATTGAATGGAATTGCACAGAGAACCTGATTATAATAGTCAGACTGGAGCATAATCACCTTACTGAAACTTGCAGCTATAATTTACATTTTTATCGCTAACTTCCCTGCTTTTTACAGAATACTAACACTGGTTCACACTCTGTTCGGCTTCCAGGTGGACTTTTTTGCCATCGAGATGCTGGATGGGCACCTGTACTTACTGCTGGATATGGGCTCAGGAACCACCAAGACCAAGGCTATCGACAGGAAGGTCAATGACGGAGAATGGTATCACGTGGACTTCCAGAGGGACGGACGCTCAGGTACACTTACTGCTCACTCCACTCTGATGCTACAGTAACCTTGACCACAAAGCTTTGTGAGGAGGAGGTGGAGGTTAACAAGTGGACAAGAACATTATTCTTCATAGTAAGCACGTGTTATCCGCCTGCTGTCTGTATTTAATTCAAGCTGGGGATACTGAATCTGATTCTGAAGGTTGTATGGACCATTTTAACAGAATCAGTTAACACTCTAATATTTGTTGGAATGTTTTGGTATAATTATCACAACACTGAGACTGTAATTAGAGTAATTGCTTGCCTCTTTCTAAAGACACTGGTGGTGCTGTTAGTGTTCTTTGAAGGAGGAGTGTTTTGCTAATTTTCAGGTTCATACTTTTATTTTGGGTTACTACTAGAATTGGTTTACGTGCTTAAATGCTCAAGAAGGGTATCAGGGTATTCAGCTCACACATGCCTGAGCCAGCACCACTAACAGAATATCCCCAGAAGAACTTCATGACCTCACCTTTACAAACAGCAGCCCCACACACAAGCATACCGGTGAGGATCCTGCAGCAAGACATGCTTTGTATGATAACAAATCTAATGCTAGCTGAACTAGCGCTGCAGTAATGTCGCAAACACAAAAGCAACACAATAAAACAGTTACCAGCATCCAACCTACTACTCATTAAATGAGGCTTAATATGCACACAGTTTCTCTTGACTGTCTCCCAGGAATACAACATTAGTCCAACATAGACTCAACGCTGGGAGTCGCCACATTAGCCGAGCAACATGCTCACGCCTGATTCAACAGGCCGACCTACAAAATAAACAGCATATTCACATAAAACATGGCAAAGCTTACAGCTGCCACGTTTGAAGGCCAGTCAGAGACAGCCGGCATCGATTTATTCTTGAGCTTTTACAGTCACTGGACCTCGTTGATAATGCAGTCCGTAGCTAGATTTACACATCAAATAATAGTTTCCAGTCATTGTGAGGACACTTCTCTCATATTCCCATCAAAAATAAATCCCCAGGGCCTTTACTTTCTCAGTTGGGAGTAGATAAAGGCTTTTGTGTTGATCGGTAGCTCCAGTGTGTAGCTCTAAGCTTTACGCTGGCCCTCGTCTTATTAAATAAATATCCTGTGGTTTTCACGCTTACAGATGTGAAACCGCTGGTCAGTGCAGCCAACAACAGTGAACCATACAGTTAGCTCTCAAACCTTAGGTGGAGGTACTCGATGTGGGGGCGGTTTCATTCAAATGAGCCTCCATTCTGCGTAAGAACGAAGCAAATGAAAACAGGGGAATGTTTTCTAACCTAGGGCAGCCACAGAAAACTGACTGGGCTGTCTTATTTACCGGTTTGTGGGTTTGCAGGCAAACACTTAAAAAAGTGAGTTTTTCTTACTTCCCTTTTAAAAAGTTTGCCTCCTGTGGGTAGATTTGTTAAACAGAATTACACGACGGCTTTTGTTGTCTTCATCTCTTCGTCCTTTGAACAGCTCCGACACAACGTGAGCCAAACAACTGAAACCATATGTAGAACTCCAATAAAGTGAAAGTTTGCACGTCAGTGTTAATTGCAGCCCAGACAGCCACAGTAGAAGCTGCCAGTCCTCTCAGTGTGGGCCTTGTTTGTTTACTGTACCCGTCCTAATGTCACAAAACGTTTATTAATGCTTAATTGGTGACAAAAAAAATGTTCGGCACTGCACTTTAAAACCAACAGCCTGTGTAGGTTTTCCATTGCCTCTGATTATAGCGGTGACAAGTGATGATGATGAGAAGGAGTGGCGGAGTACAAAGAGGTGGTGGGATGACGGTGATACAAATGATGATGATGATGGTAGTCATAATGGTGGTGCTGCTGATGACGGGGATGATTGTGATTGTGATGAGGATGTTCACATTGAAGGTCGCACCGATTACTGAAGTTGTTTTGATGTCTGGCGGTGAATCCAGGAACCATCTCGGTGAACAGTGTGAGAACGGCGTACACGGCTCCGGGAGACAGTGAGATCCTGGACCTGGATGACACTTTGTATCTGGGAGGGCTGCCTGAGGACCGCGCCGGACTCATCTTCCCCACGGAGGTGTGTGGCGACAGTGTGACGCACTAATTTGGTTGCTTGAGCTGCAGCAATTACTCTGTTGCGAACTAAATTAACTGTTTGATTACCTGTTAATTGGGTTTTCCAAGAATCATTTACTGGAAAATTGCTGCTGCGCCTGTTCAACAGCAGAAATGTGATGTTTAATCAATAAAAAACTTTAAATGAGTCGCTGAAATAATCAGCCACTGTCTTTAGAATCGTTTAAGTTTTTAAGCAAATGCCAGACGTTTGATGGTTGTAGGTTTTTAAATATGATCATTTTCTGCTTGTCTTGTGTTTTTCTCTTTCTTCCCACAGTTGGGATGTGGGAGAGTTTGTCACTAGAATTCATTGCAAAGTGTACATTGACTATCTGGTTTTAAGTTACATGCCTACCAGCATGATTTGCTACATCACTGAAAAAATATTTGTGTAGTCATTTATTAGGGAATTTTTAACGAGGAGGGAAAGAAAAGATGCTCATTTAAATGATTTTAATGTTGAAATTTCCATTTTTTATTTTTTTCGCCCTTCAAAACCTTATTAGACACAGATTAGAGATTTTTTATGTATGTCTTAAAATGTGTGTGCAGGAGAGGCTGCATCCTCAAATCCCCCACCCACCCCTTCTTTCTCACCCTGTTTCCTGTCACTCTTCAGCTGCACTATCTAATAAAGCCCCAAAGGGCCCAAAGATAATTAGTATTTTAGTAAAACATTTTAAAAAAAGTTCTCTTTTGGATTGTTTGTCAGGAAAGAGAAAGACAGTGGATGACTTCACCTTGTTCTCAATGACATTGTGAGAATGATCACTACGTTTCCTTGTATTAGGATGTTTTAAAGACAGGGCGAGTAATTGATTAATGGAGAAAAGTATTTACAGATGTATATTAAAAATAATCGTTAATAATAATAAACAAACATTAGTTGCAGAAGAGTTCGAGATGCTTTGTAACTTTTGTTACTAACAGTTGTTGCACTAAAAGTCAAATAAATAATGTATAAGATAAAAGATGAAATGTAAATATAAAATACAACAAATTAGGATAACAGGTGTCAGCTAGCTTTACTTCTCTGCTGGTTGAAGAAGACTGTGATAGGCAAGAGCCTAAAAAACTAGTAAGTGAATCTAGATCACAGTCTGCACCTACATTCTGATCAAACAATCCATGAAACCTTAAACCTTAAATGTGATCCTGATTCAGGAAATAATCATGAAAAATGAAATCAAACACCTGATTGAGCCAACTTGTGTTAAAAATGAATAAACAAAAACATCTCAGGGTGACATCACGTCTTTGCTTTTCAAAGCCAAAACTTGCTGGCAGTTCTCAAATTCCACTGAACACTGGTGACCTTCTCCTCAGGTGTGGACGGCTCTGTTGAACTACGGTTACGTGGGCTGCATCAGAGACCTGTTCGTGGACGGTCAGAGCAAAGACATCCGGCGGCTGGCTGAGGCCCAGAGGGCGGTGGGGGTGAAGCCGTCCTGCTCCAGAGAGTCGCCCAAACAGTGCCTGTCCAACCCCTGCCAGCACAACGGCATCTGCAGGGAGGGCTGGAATCGCTACGTCTGCGACTGCTCCGGGACGGGATACCTGGGACGCTCCTGCGAGAGAGGTGAGGATGACGTGGACGAGATTAACACTTCAGCTGGACTTTTGGCAGCACCGCATAAGCAATTGGCATGAATGCTAACGTCACATTTTTCTCACAATGGAGATGAGTAAGCTGGCTAATTACAGCAACATTTTGTGAAACATTAATAATATGTCATGAAGCAGAAGACAGTCATGGTGACAGCTTTGTCATTTTGGCTTGAGAACACTGAGTAATGCCAAGGGGATGAGTGACAGAAGACAGATGGTACGGGGAGGAGAGTCTGAAGTTTTAAAGTCAGAAATAACTCCATCAAATACTGACGATACATTATGATCACCAGTTATATCGGGTAATAAAGTTTTTATTCATTATACCTTTAAGTTATGATTTTTTTTCCCCCTTTAAAAGGCCTTTCCTAAGAGATTAGTCCTTACTCTGATGTGCGCTCAAAAAAGTACCCTCATAAAGATTTATTGCTGATAAAAATGTGGCTAAACTCCTAAAATAAAAAGGCTTGAGGATTGAGTTTTTGGTAGGTTTAGTGAAGGAGAACGGGAAGAAATAACGAGATATAGAGGAGGCTTGCTCAGCGACAAGAAATAATAATAGTTCAGCTTTTCTATATTCGGCTGAATCCTTCTTTTTTTTTTTTTTGTTATTCAAAAATACAAATTTCGTGCGTCAAACCGAGAGTAGCAAGGTGGAGGCAGGGAGAGAAAAAAGAATCAAACAGAGGTGAAGGAGAAGACGTGGGAGGAGGCCGAGCTGCAGACAGGACTATTGGACCTGTATGGATGTAGAGACTGGGAATCGATGGGCGAGGAAATGTGCGGAGAGCAGGGGAGCAGGTAGCTGTGACAGAGGGAGGGGTGGAGGCACCGGGCCGGAACCGCCGTGTGACAGCAGGTGAGGAGATGAGGAGGAATGGGAGACGGGAGTAGAAAATCTGACAAAGAGATAGAGAGAGAGGGAGAGAGAGAGAGAGAGTTATGAGAAGAGGTATGAATTCAGGCCGAGGGGAGAGAAATGGAAAGCAGGAGAGATTGGCAGAGGGACTGATACAGGCCTGTTGAAAGAAGCGAGATGGAGTCAGACAAGGAGAAGAGAAGAAATGTTGTTTGTGCCGCAACTGCTGACGCGTCTCAAGTGATGATTGTACTATCATCTAACAGGAGATATGGACGCACACACACACACACACACACACTCTGAAAGGCGTTGATATGAAAATGTTTTATTTCAGAGGACAAACATCCGCAGTGTGTGTTTATCGTAGCAATGAACCGTCTCTCTCTCTCTCTCTCTCTTTCTCCCCCCGTCTTCCTCTCCTCTACATCTTTCTTCATCCCTCTCTGTGTGCATTGAGGGGTCACTAACTGGTGGTTCAGTGGATTAAAGGAAGCACAGATGGAGAAGCAGATGGAGAGAGTGATTGGCCGTGTTTACGCCTTCTACCTGCGGTTTCCTCCTCCCTTTTTCTTTTTTTTTTCCTCCCTACCTCATTCTCTCACTCTCTCCTTTGTTTCCCCCCCTCTTTCTCTTCTTTAATGAACAAAGATGGTCGCCGCACTCTCACTGCGAGATGAATTTTTATTTTGTAAAGAGCAGTCACACGTATTTCCAGCGACACATTTGCAAATCTCTTTAACACGTTGTCAGTTCGTTCCTCCTGCTCGCTGTTTCACGCTGGTGGGTTACATTTTTTTTTTTTTTTTTTCTTGCTGTCCTGATTTCCCTATGGAAGCACAAGTCTGCCTGGAAGAGAACAAAATAGATTAAATACGAAGAATTACAGTTTCATCTTATAGTTTTTTGGGTAACAATTAATTGAATCTCTACTATTTAATTTAAAAGAGCAGATTTTTCAAAACACAGCACATTCAAATCAGCATCTTTTAATAATTATGGATGATTATAACTAATTCATAGCTGATGCTGGTAGAAACCTTGTTAATAAGTGTCAAACTACTGGTGAATTAGTTATGAGAAAGGAGGAAGACGTAGTTAGGAGTTCTATGTGTTTTGTTACATAAGACGACACCATGTTTATGAAGCGTTACTAATGATAATGACTATTCATGTGTAAAGATGCAACGATTAAGCAGTTAGTAGTCAACTATTAAATGAATCGGCAACTATTATGATAATCAATTAATCAGTTTGACTTTTGAAAATCTGACAAAATGATCTGATTCCAGTTTATATAATTATTTTATAAGAAGCAAACTTCTTCTATCTTTGGGTTGTGGACAAAACAAGAAGTTTGAGGACGTTTTGACATTTTTCACCATTTTATAGACCAGAAAACGAATCGATTGTTTGAGAAAATAAACGACAAACTAATAATCGCATATTAAGGACAAAAACTTCTTTGCTTACTATCAATGAGCAGTAACTGAGAAAAAACTCTTGCAGAATAAAGCATCAATAAGTGTTTTATAATGACTTATAATGAGCCAACATGCTACTTATATTTACTCATTAATGGTTAATATATTACCTAATATAATGTGCCACCAGTCGACCATAAAGCATCGTTTGTTTAGCTAAAGTTCATATTTCTCTCAAAAAATGTTGTCATGTTCTTGAGGATTTACAACATTTCTACCTCAAGTGCTTAGCTCCCTCCTTCATGAGATATTGTTGATTAATCTGTTGATTATTTTTGGTGAGTTGTTTGTTGGTTTATAAAATGTCAGAAAATGGGGAGAAATGTCAACCATTGATGAACTCTGACTCGTTGACTCATCGATTATTGGAAACTCGACACTCGATTGTTGATTAATTCATTTGTTTTTGGTCTGTAAAATGTAAAAAGAAAATCAGATCAGGGTTTCCAAAAGCCCAACATGTTGTTCTCAAATGTCTTGTTTGGTCCACAAGCTGAAGATATTAGTTTGCTGTCATGGAGGACGAAAGAAACCACAAAATATTTACACTTTAGAGGCTGGAAGCAGAGAATTCTTTCTTGAAGAGTGTTATTTCTTAAGAAAATACTCAAACCACTAAACCCATTATCAAAGTGGTTTGCGATTAATTTAATTTAATAGTCGGCTGCTAATCGAAAAAGAATTGCTGCGGCTCTAATAAATACTCCCACTGAAAGGCACCATTCACTGCTGTTTGAGCGACATTTGCTTAACACAGCTGTGACCGGCTGCGACCTTTTAAAAAACACATTTTATATTTGTACCTTTTTATATAAAGATGGATTTCCTTGGTAGGAACCACAGCAAAGTTAAACTGTGTTGAGAAATTAGCGTTTGTCTGCCTATAATCTACGTAACATCTGTCGCATGTTGCACATCTGGCGTGTGCTACATGTGTCCTGTGGTTGTGACGGTATGCAACACAGTCAGTTTGTTCTTTTCCTGGCAAATAAAGGAGCCAAACCATCCTCTCCTCTGTTTTGCCTGGTGGTGAGTCAGGTGCCGTGGTGGAGAGAATTTAAGTCAGCTGTCTCCCCTTATCGGAATTGAGTGCACGTGCGTATGTGTGTGTGTGTGTTTGATTGTGCTGGTGCGGGTGTATGTGTGGCTGTTAGTTATGTTATCTGTGATATAACAGGCCAACCACCTCCTTTTTTTTCCCTCAAGTTAATGAGGGTTCATTTGCATTTTAGCCAAGAGCTCTTCTCTCTCCCCTCCTCCCTCTTTTCTCTCTGTCTTGCTCTGTCCCTATTTTCTCTCCCCCTGCTCTCACTTTACTAAACCCTCCTCTGTTCACACTTAAATTCACTCACTTATTCTGACATGCACGCACACACACACACACACTATCTCTCTCTTTCCCTCCTTCTCAGCTCATCAGTATTCATGAGGCCTCCCTCTCTTCCTGTTCTCTTGTTTTTGCCTTGGCTCCCCGAACGTCTCCCACAGAAACAGGGAGAGAGAGAGAGAGAGAGAGAGAGAAAGCGAAGGAGGAATGCAGCGGATATATAAGAAGAAGAAGAAGAGGAACGGAGAGAGAGAGAGAGAGGGAGAGATAAAGACACAGAGACACGGAGAGTGTGTTTAGCTGTCTATGTAATTGGCCAATAAAAAACAGGGTCCTCGGAGGTAAACAGTTTAGCGGTCGGGGATTGGCCCCAGCAGGTAGCGGGGAGAGAAGATTATGAATATGTAAATGAGTATGCAAAAGACATTAAAGCGGGATCACCTGAGCTTGTTACATTATGACTCCAGGGTCTGGGATGTCAGCGACATTGGCTAACACACTCATCGCCGTGCATTCTGATTCAACCGGATAATAGGGCGAGCCAACCAGCTGCGGCTATTTTTACACCGCCTTTGTGAGGGGAGTGATGATGAATTAAGGATGGAAAGTGATGGGGTACTTTTTTTTTGTAGGGAGCAGGTTTTGAGTATCAACATGACGTGGCGGGAGGGGGAACGAGGGAGTGTTGCTGCGACACACTTCGTCATGTTTAAAATCTGATTCACTCAACGTCAAATTTGCCTTTGTCTCATCCCACCTCGTGTCTTTTCTCGTTGTCAATCTCGCCCTTTTTTAATATTTTCCTTTCTGCTTCTGCCCACCTCTTCCTCTCTCTTTTCCACCATCATCTGCCTGTCTTTCACCTCTTCCCTCCCTCTCTCATTCCTCATCCTCATCTCTCTCTCCGTCTCGTACAGATGCGACCATCCTGTCGTACGATGGCAGTAAGTTTATGAAGGTGCAGTTGCCTGTGGCGATGCACACCGAGGCGGAGGACGTCTCGCTACGCTTTCGCTCCCAGCGGGCCTATGGCGTTCTCATGGCAACCACATCCCGTAACTCCGCAGACACCCTTCGTCTGGAGCTGGATGGGGGCCGCGTCCGACTCACTGTCAACCTAGGTACACACATGCACACAAACATGTGGATGCTCAAACATGACTTTAATTACCTGTCAGGGGAATGCAACTCATACTGGCCTCTTGGCTATTTCTTGTGTAGGAATGTCATTAAGTGTTGATTAATAATACATCGTCCCTGGAAAGTAAACCTAAGTTCCTGACGATCCTGATGAGTCTTCCAGATAATTCTCCTGTTTACACTAAGCACATACAAAACACGGATTCACAGGTTTTGGCTGTTAACTCTTTTGGCGTTTCCATTGACTTCATGGTGCATATAAAGTAGGACTGAGCGATATGTGAAAACAGGCCAACCACAACAACCAATGATTTCCAGATACATTTGCGCAGGAGGAGCCCACACGAGTGATGAGAAGGCCAGTTCTTTAGAGTGAGCTGGTTCGTTTCTTTCTCCTGCCGCCAGGGAACCGACTCATGAACGACTGGTTTAGTATTTTCAGACGGGACGTGTGCGAACTGTGCTCCACAAGCTCTCTTAGCACATTATGAGTCTGATAAATAATAAATAAACTCACCCAAATGTTGAGGAAGAGAACAACGTCTGAATTCTAAGTTTGAGACAAGACTACCTTACAAGTTAACTCAACAGACACAGAATAAAACTTGAACTTGACCGCCTTGATTTGTCTTTTCACTGTTCAAACAATCCCCAACTCAGTTTTTTTTTAATTATATACACATCAATTTTTATTCTCACTTAGTCCATTAGTTGTTTGGCCACATAATGTCAGAAAATGGGGAAAAATGTTGCAAAAAGCCTAAGATGACGTCCTGAAACGTCTTATTTTGTCAACAACCCAGAGATATTTAGTTTCGAGTAAAGAAACCAGAACAAATTCACATTTAAGAAGCTAAAACCAGAGAGCTTTTACTTAAACAAACTGATCGATTCGATAGTCAATAAATGTAGCTGTAGTCGAAATGAACCCTGATCAAGCCAGAAGTTAAATATTCTGCCTCTGTTCGCTGTTTCTCTCCATTTCCTTTTTATGCTGTTGCGCTCACTTGTTCTTTGTAAGCAGACGGTTAAATTAGCAGAACAAAACGATAGTCGATAATTAATCCGCTCGCCCCACCCTAATACACAGCTTATCTTTGAGTACATACTCACACACACACACATACACAAGGTCAGTGGCGTTGTTTTTGTGTTGAACAGAGGGTCGAGCCTCAAGCTGCATTCTCTGCTCACTCCCAGTGGACCTGTGCATCCCCAACACCTCCAACCATCAACACACAGACCTGCAAACTGTACAAACACACACACGTAACGTAACTGAAGGAAGAAGCACATCCCTTTCACTGTCGTTGAACTGATAAACACGTTTCCACACACAAGCACATTCACATGCTAACACGCACATAGCTACATAACAGAGGGGTGCATGTGTTGGTCTCTGGTTGTCTGCAGCCGCGTCTTTTCTGTGGTTGACGCCACACGACACACCAAGGCATCATGGGTAATGATAAATATGTGTATAATGTGCTGCCGGGGCTGAATCTTCCGACTGTTTTGCGGAGATTTGTGCTCTGGATGGGCGACAAAAATTATGGGATGTGTTCGATGTCATGAGACAAACTGACACACATGACCCATCTCAGTCTCCTGGCGCTTTTTCGATTTGGTGACTGAAACTGTCGCTCAGACCAGAGCAGCCAATGAGCACGCTGCTCATGCTGGGACACACACACACTCTCCTTAACATGGAACAAGATTCAACAATCTCCAGATTTATTAAATCTCTATCGGACAAAAAGTCACAGAAATTGCAGTTTGAATTGTAAGGTCCAGCTTGAGGTCCCGTGACAAAGAAGAGTGTGTGTTTTCTCAGCAGAGAAAGTGTGTGCGCGTGTTTGTATATATGCGTGCAGGGTGTGTCGATGTGTGCGTCCCCAGGGCGTGGAGAGTAATGTGAACGTGTGCAGCATTAACCCTCTGCTCTGCTCTCCCTCCAGACTGTATCAGGATAAACTGTACAGCCAGTAAGTGATCCTCCATCTCACCTAACTCCTCCCCCCTCCTCTTCCTCCTCAGTATGTGTGTATGCGTATGCGTGTGCGCTCTAGAGTGTGTGTTTTTCTGAATGTGTCTGTCTGACTATTTTTCACTCTCTCTGTCTTGTCAGTCCACCTCCTCATAATCCCTTATTCAACACATCTTTGTGCCGCCTGTCTGTGTGCATATATGTGTGTGTGTGTGAGAGAGAGAGAGAGAGAGAGAGAGATAGAGAGAGAGAGAGAGAGAAAGTGTGTTGGACGAAGGAGTTGCACATATGTGTGTTTGTGTCTGCATGTTCAGCTACACCACAGGAGTGGTGCGATTTTTTGCTGAGGGCCAGGGTTTTCCAGGTCGGCCATTTTAGCAAAGAAGGATAGACGGAAGAGAGGACGGTGGGGGTTGAAGGGAGGAGGAGGAGGAGGAGGAGGAGGGAAAGGAAGAGAAGAAGAAAGAGGCGTATGAGGTGTTTCAGTAAAATTAGGTGTGTAACCGGTGGAGCTGCAGGGTAATTACTTCTCCTTCATGCCGGAGACAAAAGACGCGTTATCCCTCTGTTTTGTCTCAGTCGCACCTTCATCCTGATGTCTCTCCGGTTGCTTTTTCTTTGTTTGCGTGTTGTTTCTCTCTAAACTGTACATGAGGGATTTTTTAGTGGCGTTTCATTTAGCACGTTGAGCGCGCGCCTGTGCATTCTTTTCATCACTCATCTGCATGTGTGTGCGAGTGTGTGTGTTTCTCTTCATGCTGCTGTGAGTGGAGCTGAATCCCTGATGAAGTTTAATTCCCTCACGTGGAGTTTCTCTCTGTCACGACCACAGAGAGAGCGAGAAAGAGTGAGAGGACGAGAGAGAGAGAGAGCGAGGGAGAGAAAGAGGGAGACGAATGCTCTGTGACGGCGAAGAGGTGGTGAAATGGACGACTGCAGTTGCCATAGAAACCCTACTAGCCACACAGCGCTGTTGCTATCCCGCATGCCTGTCGGCCAATTTTAGACCGGCTGTCTCAATGAACATTTCAGTAGGCAGCCACTTTTCTGGCACACCGTGTGCATACAATAAATTATACATCTTATATTCGGGGGGAGGGGGGTAGAAAAAAAAATGTATTTAACAGCCGGGCGCCACTGAAATAGTCCACTCAGCAGTCAAATAAAAGCCCCGGCATGGGAGAGATTGAGGCTTATCCAGCAGAAAAGCCATTTGTTATTTAGAGCTAATGAAATATGAAACGCTTTTTGTCATTTTGTTTTCATTATCCTGCTCTTATAATCTCCACTAGCTCGTCATTCCCACCGCCACAAACAGTCCCTTATGTCTTTTGTGTTTGAATCGTCTCGCCTCACCGTCTTTTTGTTTTTAGCAGCACGGAGCGCAGACTGTCTGCTGTCTGCTGACCGCCGCGAAGCTCAGCGTTAAAACCGAGCTCTCCACGCCGCCGAACACAAAATATGTGCTCATGTGTTTCTGTGTGTGTGTTTGTGCCTCTCCATATTCCCAGGTTGACACAGATCACTGCCTCACCCTCACATCAGTCTGCTCATTCTTTGAGTATTTGGTTACATATGCAAAAGCACACACACACACACACGCACACTCACGGAAATGCTCACACATACATGCACGTATTCTCTCCTTCACTCAGCGTTAGGCAGTGATCCATGGTAACAGGATGAGATGCTCATGCCCAGAGCACAGCTGAGTCTCCTCAGGGGAACCCTGTGTCCTCTCTAAAACGCACAACACACTCTTTTAGCTCTGCGCACACACACATTTCACACTGCCATATCCATTTTGATTGACTCCTCATATCCGTTTTATTACATTTGCGTGTCAGAAAGCCTCCCTCCTTTCTCGTCCTCGCTCTACCTGTGAGCGTGTGTGTGTGTGTGTGTGTGTGTGTGTGTGTGTGTGTGTGTGTGTGTGTGTCTGCCTGCGTGCCTCCATGAGTGATGTAGACATGCTTGACATTTTCTGCAGCAAGAATCCGTTCGGGTCAGTTTACTTCTCACCTCCCCCATCATTACCTCCTATAGGTCACCGTAAGCAGACTCACTCGCACTGCTCGAAACCAACAGGGCTCGGAGGAGGAAGGGGAGGGTGTGTGTGTTTGTGTGTGTGTGTGTGGGAGGTGGGGGGGGGAATGGTCGGTGTTGTGTTCAAGGTTGGTGGGGTGCTTGTAGCGAGTGGGAGGAAGGGGACTCTGAGGTTTTTTGGGAACTGTCAAATGTGTGCAGCCAACTATGTGAAGATGGGAGCTGGTAGATGGGCAGAGAGAGAGACATCATGAGAGGACAGCTCAGCTTCTTTCATTCTGCTGCACATCAGCACCTTGGAGAGCTCTCTGATGCTCAGCCGTGTGTCTAGTGCCACCATGAGGATGTTTGAGGTATTGCGGGAAATAGAGAAAAAAAAAAGAAGAAGATCCTGCATGTAGACTATGTTATACGTGTGGGGGCGAGAGGGTTGTATAGCAGTTTAAGCAGACTAGGGGGTGCGAATGTGCTGTCTGTGCATGTGTGGGTAGTAGGTGGTCATCATGGCGGTGTGATCTGTCCACAGATGGATTGTCTCAGCGTGGGCCTGTTGTGACTCACAGTCTCCATCTTAGGCACCCATGGCATCCATTTATATTAATCTTTCTGTCTGTCCGTCTGTGTCACATCATCCGTCTCGCTGGCCTATCTGCAAGGAGACCTGTCTGTCTATCTGTAGAGAGAGTGTGTGCGCTGACAAGGAGGTATTTGTCTCCCCAGGATATGTATGGTTCCTCCTTCCCTCCGCTTTGTCCCTCCATTTCCTCCCTTTCTGTCCTTAAGTTTTAATTCAACCTGCCTGGATTCTTCTTCTTCTTCTTCTTCTTCTCTCTTTCTGTCTCTGTTTCTGGATCTCCTCTGTCTCTCTCTCTCTCTGTCTGTCTCTATCTGTCTCTCTCCACCTCTCTGTGCATTATGTTAATGGTGCTCTGGGCTATGTGTAGGTAAAGGCCCAGAGACCATCTTTGCGGGGTCGGGCCTCAATGATAATGAGTGGCACACAGTGAGGGTAGTCCGGCGTGGCAAGAGCCTCAAACTCACCGTGGACGACCTGCAGCCTGTCGAAGGTAACCACAGCAGCATTACTTACAGACTTTCACAATAAAATGACTATAAACTCTCTCAGGTCTTTAATCTGTGTGTAGACCTCTTAATTTGTGTGTAGACACCAACTTTAATTTATTGCTTTAAGACAAACATTGAGGGTTTTATTTCTTTTTTTTTTTAGACAACTCTGCCTGTGTAAGTGAATATAATCATTGTGAATCTGCTACACTAGTTACCTACATTGGTTATAGTATTAGTAACAGTAGCTGTGTTTACATGGACCCTAATATTCCAGGAAAAAAACTGAATAAAAATGCCTCATGTAATCCGATCTATCCCGATTTTAATTCATTGAATTGGGTTGAGAGAGGTGGTTGAATTATACCCAGCCCTACTCACATAACGGGGAATGTTACGTGACATTACTTCAAGAATGGACAGAAACATTGCGATAGTAAAACAGACTTTTCAAAAAAGTCATATTTTGATCGAATGCTTTGGGACTTGACACCTTAACGGATTACTTTATTTAGCCTTAATATAAACAGTCTCTAATCAGAGCGTCCATGTAGCCACAGAGTGTCTGTTACATCTACTACTAGCAGTCTGTCACTGTTAGTTTAAGTGTTTGAATGAGCGTCAGTATTAGTTTTAGTTTTTGAACAGTTCCACATGAATCCCAACTTTCCGTAGCCCTCACCTCTGAAGTTTACCCCCCGCCACCAGGTCAGATGGCGGGCGACCACACCCAGCTGGAGTTCCACAATGTGGAGACGGGCATCGTGACGGAGAAGCGCTTCATGCCCGCCGTGCCCTCCAATTTCATCGGCCACCTCCAGGGCCTGGCACTGAACGGCATGCCCTACATCGACCTGTGCAAGAACGGCGACATCGACTACTGCGAGCTCAACGCTGTTATCGGCTATAAGAGCATCGTGGCCGACCCCGTCACCTTCCGCTCGCGCTCCAGCTTCGTCACGCTGCCCACGCTGCAGGCCTACTACTCCATGCATCTCTTCATGCAGTTCAAGACGACGTCCCCCGACGGCCTTATTCTCTACAACAGGGGAGACGGGAATGACTTCATTGTGGTAGAGCTGGTTAAAGGGTGAGCTGGACAAAGCACAGTGTGTGGTATTTACATTACATTTAAAGTAACGTCTGAAAACAAAGGGGAATTCATCATCAGGCAGATTAAATATGTGTTCATGGTAATGTCTGTCCTGCAGAAATGTTGAGTTTCACCAGTCAGGATTCACAATTAACGTTGTCCTTGATGGAAGAAAAAGAAACTTCTATGAGGCTGAAATTTCGAACATGAAAAATGCAGCTCCTTTTTTCATCTTGTAATTACAGTTTCCTCAAGACAGATTATAATGCCCTGAAGCCTATGACCCTGTGTTCTTCTTCATCATGAATACGATTAATTTGCCCTTTTCTCTCCTCAGTTTTTCAAACCCCCTCCTCTCTCCTTTCGTGTTCCTTTTCTAGCTACCTACATTACATCTCAGATCTGGGCAACGGAGCACACCTGATCAAAGGCAACTCTAACAGTCCCCTCAACGACAACCACTGGCACAACGTGCACATATCCAGGGACACTAACAATCTCCACACGGTCAAGATCGACACCAAAGTCACCACGCAGACCACCATGGGCGCCAAGAACCTCGACCTTAAGGGTATGCACAACGATACAAGCAGTGATTCCTCAGCGACAGGAGCTTATACTCCTGATAATCTGCAGGAAGATGATTTAAAGGAAAAGTTCAGCACTTAGGGAAATAGGCTTCTTCGCTCAAGTGAGATGATTGATACCACTCTGATGTTCGGCTATTAAACCTTCAGTTATTAAATGGTCAAATTTATGTACCCCAGAGCCCAACGTGACGTGTTTAAATGTACTTCTTTTGTCCAACCAACAGTCCAAAACCCAAACAAATGACAAAGAAAAGCAGCAAATCATCAGCAACACACTGACTTTGACATTCTTGCTTGAAAAATGACTGAAATGGGTTAATTTTCTTTTCAGCTCTACTCTCATGCCTAGATGATTAATACGAAGCTACCAGCACCACAAAAGCTGTCCAATTAACATGTTATATGTTATTTTATTGAATCCCTTCACATACAAAAGTGTAAAAATGACAATTTAGTTATGCTCCTGACCAATGAACTTTAGAGGTGCTGCTAGATGGGTTTTATGGCCTTCGGACGGAACCAATCTAGCTGTTTCCAGTCTTGTTTTTAGCTTCATATTTGCCTGTAGCCTGAAATTAGATTATATGATTAAAGAAGGAAAGTTTGTTTAAAGGATAATTATTTTATTCCCCCATAGAGAAATAGTCTGGCAATTAACACCTGCATTTCGGAAGAAGATAGCAGATGCATAACTCCTAAAATGTCAACCTTTTCCTTTATAGGTCATAAAGTTAATGTCCAACAATAAACATTATCAATATATTGTTTGTGATATTGTCTGACAAAAAAGAAAGCTAGATATTCACTGGTTCCAGCTTTAAAAAAGAGAAAATGTGCAGCTGTCTGTGCTCACATTTGTAACCTTTTCCAAACAAACGAAAAAGGCCAGACTAATCGATAATGACAATGATTGTTTGTGTCCCCAACACTGATACAGTCTTTCATTAAAATTGTTTCCATGAAGCTGCCATTCACTCTGTTGCTCCTCGTCAGGTGACCTGTACATCGGGGGCGTCTCCAAAGAGATGTACCGAGACCTGCCTAAGCTCGTCCACTCCCGCGAGGGGTTTCAGGGTTGCCTCGCAACAGTCGACCTAAACGGCCGCCTCCCCGACCTTTTGGCTGATGCTCTGGCAACCATGGGACAAGTAGAGCGAGGCTGTGAAGGTGAGGCGCAAACACACAGACAGCACACCAATAGATCTGTCCTGGTCCCCATGTCCCTACTGCCTTTTCTTTCAGTTTTCATTTAAGTCATGCTCTCTCTCTCTCTTATGAGGATAACCCACTAACCCAGCTTTTGGTCTTGTTAGATGTAAATTTTCTCTCTCTTTTCTCCTCATCTCCTCCTCAGCCTCTCTGCACATTGTGTTTTTCTCTCTCTCTCTCTCTCTCTTCCACTCTCTCAGCAGTTCACAGGCATCTGTGTGCATTGACTAACCATCTAACTTGATTTGCTTGTTTGCTTTTTTGTTGGGCTGACAAAAGTTACATTGATGAAAGCTGACTTGCAAGGTATATCGCTTTGTGTGAGCATGTGAGACACGTGTGTGGGGGGGAAGTGCGTGCGTGAGCGCGAGTGTGTACAGGCGTGTGTGTGCGTGTGTGTGAGTGTGTGTGTGTGTGAGTGTGTTGAAACTACCCAGTGGTGTCCAGTGTTGTGTGGATCCAGAGTGATCCAGAGTCAAAGGTCAGAGGTGACCTGTCCTCTCCTAGCCACCGTAGTGACTTCATCACAGTAGTGACATCACCACCGCTTGACTTGAGTTGACCACAGCTCCACCAGCAGCATGCTCTCTAACCCTCCTACTGACTCCCAACCTAAACTTCAATACTCCGTTTGTGAACCATTCCGCACCCTTTCCTCCACGCCTCGGGTGAGAAGTGCAAGGAGGGAGAACCGGAGTGCAGAGCTTTTACGTTCTCCTCCTGTGTGGTTTCAACACGAGGCAGGGAGAGAACGGTGACACACTGCTGGAGAAAGAGTATTGAGATGAAGGCCCTTTAAACATAACTCTGCCCTCTTATGTTTAATTCCTCCTCCTGTCCTCGCCCCGCTCATCTAGCCTCACCACCTGCATGCTGTCCACATTCTTCAAAGTAGTCGCACAGATTCCAGTCTAGTTTCAGTCTGAACGGCCAATCTAACATCCTCTGTAAGTGTGAAGCTTAAGTATGGGAGCCTATCTGCTATATCTCGCAATTCTTTTTCTTACTAATACCACTAATCATAACGCCATCGCAGCACAACAGTCAACCCAGCCATTTAAAAAAACGTTTCAAGGAAATGTGCTCTTAGAAAGTAACAACTGCCAAACTGTTGCGAACACACTGGGCTCCAGAGAAAAAACAAGCAGCAAAAAGTGTGTTTGTTTATCTTTTTTCCTAACTTTCGCACCCTCCGACCCCGACACGTCTCTTACTGCAGGTCCAAGCACGACATGTCAAGAAGACTCTTGCTCAAATCAGGGGGTTTGTTTGCAGCAATGGGAGGGCTTCACCTGTGACTGCAGCATGACGTCGTACGCCGGGCCGCTATGCAACGATGGTGAGTCTCTGCTTTTCAGTGTATCTCTCTCAGATCTAGAATTTTGATAAATATGCATGTAGATCGCAGAGGATCAGGTTTAAACATGCATCTGTAGATTTGCACATTGTTTTTTTGTCCTGTACTCTCTGTCAAACCTGAATCCTCAGCCTAAATATATTCGGAGACAAATACTGTTGTTTATTCTCTACTGCATTTGTTTAATAGTTACCAGTTTCTTCACATGCTGCTTTAGAATCATAGTAGCACATTTTTTTTTTTTTATTATTTTACTGATAATTAGCTTAAAAGAACTGATTCCAATAGTCCAAAAAGTCCTTCAATAATCAGTCAACACTTGGTAAACAATATATAGATACATATAAATACATTTTAATTTACTTACTTGTACTTTTGATACTTAAAGGACATTTGAAATCATATATTATAAGACTTTTAAACAATCCTCCCATAGTAATAAACTCATTTTAGGTCCTTCTATAAATTATTTCAGGAAGAAGAGAAAGCATTTTTATAAACCTTTTCCTAAGGTTGTCACAATACCAGAATTTTAAACTTTGATACATAATCAGTATTAAAAGACGTAATTTGTTACCATTTTTGATATCACAACAAAAGGAAAAACAAGTCCTATTGATGCAAAACAGGATTTTTTTCTTTATTTTCTCATTAACAACCTGCACAGAGAGAGAGAGTCAATGAAGTATACACATATCAAGCAAACTGAAACAAAAATGGCCCTCAATAGAGCGCATACCTCGGCTAAGGCCACTTTAATTCAACCAAGCCTGATCCGACATCTCAGAAAACATATTTAAATCCACTAGAACCTGATGGTTGTTGATCCTTATCTAACCTAACATGAACCCTGGTGTAGAACTGCAGGCCTGGAACTGATCCACCTGGATGATTTTTGGATTCAAAGGAATTTTGTGTGCATTTTTTCAGAGCCGCCACGTGAGGGCACTGTCATCTGTTGATTCTGAAGTGGCACAAGAACATTACCTGTTCAGTGTTTGGTTTGATTATTCTAATCTGTGAACATTTAATAACAACCACCACACTTTCAAGCTTTTAGCTCTATATAATTCTCAGCAGCCTTACCGGCAACATGCTCCATGATTATTTAGTCACCATACAGTGGGTCCGTCCATTGTATGCTGTTATTTTGTATGAGTCACTTATCACAGTGAGCCTCCTGCGGTAATGTTGTAGTCCGGGAAATACTGATTTTTTTCTTAGCGTGTGGGAGGAACAAGAAGGCCAGTCAACTATGACATTTTAAAGTTTTATTATTGTTTTCCAATATGCCGTTTCTGTCTTAAACAATAGAACCAGGTTCCATCTGCAGTGGAGAACCTCTGATGACACATAGCACTGTTTACGGCACACAGACATGCTTGCAATTAAATTTTTTATCTGTGTGAGCCAGCTGGGACCACCTATATCTTTGGCCGTGACGGAGGTGTGGTGGTGTACACGTGGCCGCCTAACGAGCGTCCCAGCACCAGGGCGGACCGGCTGGCCCTCGGCTTCAGCACCCAGCAGAAACACGCCATTCTGCTGCGGGTTGACAGCGCGTCTGGCCTGGGAGACTACCTTCAGCTTCAGATAGTAAGTTCACACCCTTGTATTCAAATAGTGGACCAAAGAAAATATGATTTGAGACATTTTACAGACTGCTTCTCCTCCAGGAATCCACTTCTTCAACACATTAACTGACTGGACGTGATTCATTTATCTTTTTTATTTATTACATTTGACACCAGACTTTCTTGAGACACACTGAGTCTGTCTCATTACTCACACTGCATGTGCCATCAGGTAGTAGACAAGTGTGTCCTACATCTGAAAACTGCCAACAGTCTGTACACACTGAACCAACATTTGCCGCACACTCTTTCTAACACTGCTATCCCACAGTTCTCCACAATCTGCTGCTTAACTCCAGCCTGGTGGTTCAGTGTAGTGCAAACATAAAGAAGTTAATGACATGGTGATTTCAGTGTGATTATTATAATTATTCAGGTCCAAACACAGTGCAATCATGGCAGAACCTGCACAGATGGCTGTCGCTCAGAAATCTATTCTTCTTTATTAGACTAATGAGAGCAATGTTGCAAATCTGATGTCAAATTACACAAATACTAAAAGCGACAGTTGGTAATTTACTCCAGAAGAAATGATGTTGTATTTGTAGAAAATCTCTCGACACCCTGACAGCAATCAATAAACTGACAATTCAGATGAATGAAAGAAAAAGATCCAGAAACAGAAACAGAAACACCTCCCCGCTGGCCGGCGAGAGCTGTGGGGCCAGTGCACGCTGGCTGGATACTTTCTGGTGTCTGCAGTCACCCCAGCTTAAAATATCATATATTTTTATGAAAGCATTAAACAAATATATGCTCTCCATAAAAGAGTTATCAGACGGAAAACATTAAAAATATAATTTTATGTCTCTTTTTATGTGCAGTTGGGCTCAATCCCTCCATTACTGCTCCCACCTGCTGAATATTTTATGTTTATTGTTTGTCATCTGATTTTATCCACAACACTGTTCGATTTCTTCATTATGAGCACTATTTACTTGTGTATTTGCTTTGTGCGCCTCATTAAACATTAAAATTCAGCACAAACTGACCAATGCCAGCACAAAAAAGTAAAAAAGGACACTCCACCGATGTAGAATTGCCCTTCTTCAAACTCGTGATGCTTTTTAGACAAAATATATACAGCAAAGCAAGACGTATTGTCTTTTCTATTCCCTGCATTCTTCTTTCTTGTCAAAACCTGGCGCCCACATTACCCATAATGCAATTTAACCAATGCCAGATCAGTCGGAGATTCAGATGTGTTATACTAGTGCAGACGATGTACTTGGGGCTGCTAGCCACATGCACGTATGAGGTCACACCTCCAGATTTCTTTCCCGTCCCAAAAACGACACGACGAAGTGACATCACTTCAGGAGATTCATCATAATTTGTGCAGTTCCCTCTGAAGCCACATAAAACCTTTACACAACCCCAACTGGTAACTGGTGTTAGAATCATGATTGGGTGTGAAAGGGGCCATCGTCGTTTCATTTCAGTCATTTACAAGCAACGACGAGGCTATAATCACTGTGTAAAGAAAAATTCTACATGGGCTTGGGAACACTTCATAAAACTGTTGTCTGACAGTTGTCTTTACTTTTCTAATAACTCTAGCCACTTCTGATCAACCCACGTCATTTTATAGTTGCCAGGCTTAAGTCAACAACTTCTGGATATGCTGCAGTGCAAGTCGAAAGTCGATATCTCTGAGTTGGTATCCCCGACTTCCAGTCTAAATGCGTCTCAGTGTTTGTGCCTGCAGCAAACGGATGTTTGTGTGGCAAGTCTGTGAACTTCAAGAGCCACTGCAGCAGCAGATTTAACCGTTAGGGGCACTTAAAAAGAGACAGGAAGAGAAGGTTAGTGCCGCTTGCTTACAGAGACTCCTATTAAGCATAAATCAACTGGAATGATGATGGCAACCACAAAGTTGTTGTTACAGCACGCTTCACAGCACAAACAGTGCGTGAAGTGAAAAGGGATGAAAGGATAAATGTAATTATTCGCTACGTGTGCCGCCATACCTTTGTGATGTCATCCATGCCGGGCTTGGTCTATCTTGGACTTGGATGCCTGTTCAACTGCACTTTTCCCTGTCGGAGGTCTTTATTTTCCTCATTACAAGTGCAATGGATCGCTTAAAGCCCGGCCACTTCCACGTACCGATGCAAATAACTCGGTTGAACGGATTGTTAGGCATCAAGCCCCATAAACTAGGACCTTAAAAACAAAACTGTATCCTTGCCTGCCAGTCACATTCGCCCTGAAGCATTTCTCTCTCCTCCTCCTCCTCCTCAGGACAAAGGCAACATTAGAGTAGTGTTTAATGTTGGCACTGATGACATCAACATCGAGGAGAGCTCCAAGTTTGTCAACGATGGGAAGTACCACATAATTCGGTTCACCCGCAGCGGAGGCAATGCAACCCTCCAACTGGACGACCTGCCGGTCATAGAGCGTTACCCCTCAGGTAGGCCCTGCCCCGCCCACAGAAGCCCAACCCACCAGGCCACCACAGCACTGCCTGTCCTGGGACAGAGCTAACTACACCTTAGGCCAAATCAACCCACCTCCTGATTGATTGTTCCTATCAATGTTTATATTTAAACACTGAAGGTTGAGAAATTTAATTGCAGCTTTGTTTTATGTTATTGTGTTGAAATGAAATATGTGTGATCTGATATGAAACATGACTTTTTAAACCATAAAATGAGATATATTTATTACAATAGCTTGTATAGTAGCCAGCTATGTCATGTTAGGCCTGTTAAATAGTGTTAAAGGTAATTTATGAAAATAGTCAATTAGCCAGGTTGTTTTTCTCACCATAAAAGATTATAATAATAACAGTTGGTGCATTTTTGGTCAAACAATAATTTAAAAACATGTCATATTGTGAGTTAAATGTTTAACTAGAGTGAAAAAATAAGAAAAAAAGTGTAAAAGTGTATTTTGTTGAACATAGTCTTTGTTTTTACATTTGTTGTTTTTTCATATTTAAAGTGGTAATCTTAGGTAGCAGTCTTTAACACAATGAGACAGCTGATAGCTAAAATGCTAAATGCTAGTTGTTGTGAGGTGTGTGTGAGGGTTCTTCCTATATGTATGTAACTCTAAACTCAGTCAGTCATATAGACAGTATGTGGCAGCTGTAACATTATTTCCCTGTGCTCTTGCAGATGTTAACCCCTGAAATGTCTCTTTAAATTAAACCCAATGAACAGAGAGTAAGAGTCCGCTCACTGGAAACATAGTGAATTCAGCTCCTCATCAAGCTTACCTTAACGCAGTGACATGCTAACAATGAGCAGACCATTACTTTCTTTTCATTGCTGTTCTTTTTGTATCCAGCTCCTGTACCACGTTTGGATGTGCGTAATTACTACTGTGTTTTCATCTCTAAATTAAAGGCAACATTGATAACGAGCGCCTGGCCATCGCCAGACAGCGAATCCCCTATCGGCTCGGTCGAGTAGTTGACGATTGGCTACTCGACAAAGGTAAAAACCCTGATTAAAATTCCTTAAAACTTTCAGCTTTAAAAAATACAATTTGAAGACAGTTGAATATACTTTATTGTGCACCATCAACTAACATCTAAAAATCTAAATCCATAACTAAGTATTTAAAAGTTGGGCAGCTGTAGTGTGTAATACTGTGTAAACTGTAGTGCCTGTGAACGTATCTTGTTAGTGTGTATCTGATAATATCAGGTTAAAGGGACGATGGAGAGATTTAAATGTGAATAAATCAGAAAATAGAAAAAGAAGTACTGATAAAAGATGCTTTATTAAGACTGGTAAATAATTGTGTCTGTTATCAAATTGTAAACGATAAAGCATTTACTAAAGATTATATGTTGAAAAACAAATTTTTGTAATCAAATTAAAATGCATGAAAAGTATTGCGACATGTAAGAATTATGTAAATTTGTAAATGACTTAATAGAGCAATGCTTTTGTTCCTTTTTTTTGAAAAAAATGTAAAAGTTTTCCTCCTAAACTTCAGCAGAGCTCCTTAAATTAGCCTCTAGTCCCTTTAACAGTGAGCAGTGCTAGAGCTTATAACCTGTGCATGCTTCATAGGGCTGTTACAACAGTTCTCTAGATCTCTGTCTCTCTGTCTGCCTGTCTGTTGCTCCTTCAAATACAATGTCGTGCCGCACAGCCATCACCACAGCAGCCATCTGTCAGCCCCGTCTTCTCAGGGCCCTCTGACTCCTCTCATCTGCTGCCTCTTCCTCCTCCCTTCTGTTCTCTCCCTCTTCATCCTCCTCCTCGACTTCTCTTCACCCTCTCTGCCTCTTCTTCACTCTCTCAGTCTCAGCCCTCTCCACGGTTCTCCACGGCTTCGATTTTTGCTCTTGCCATGCTTAATCTATCCCATCCTTTCACCATGGCTTGGGGGTGGTGAATTGTGTAACACTCAAACACTCTTGTGTGTGTATGTATGCGCGTATGTGACCACCGGTATGTGTGTGTGTGTGGCTGTATTCTGCGTGTGTCCGTCCGCCTTCCTTCCTGGTGCAACTGTGCGTGTTTGGTGCGTGTTGTGTGTGTGTGTTTGTGTATGTGTGTGTGCATGCAGGTCGCCAGCTGACCATCTTCAACAGCCAGACGACGGTGCGCGTAGGAGGAGGCGAGCGAGGCGCAGGCATGTTCCAGGGTCAGCTGTCCGGCCTCTACTACAACGGGCTCCGCATCCTCAACATGGCCGCCGAGGGGCACCCGCACATCAGGGTGGAGGGCAGCGCGAGGTTGGTCGGCGACATGCCGTCCTCCTCTATCACCCCGCAGTCCAGCGCTGCAGCTGGAGGCAACCGCTCTGACTCCGCCCCCTCCATCAGTGACATCACAACCACCACGGCCACCAACAGGAAACAAGGCGCCACACAGCAGGTTTGTGTGCATTAAAGAACTCACTAAATCCTTCCTGCGTGTGGTCACAAATTGACTCGTATGTAATGCCTTTGATATCTTGTACATGTTTCCTATCGGCCCTCCTTTTGGTGTGACAATGGGTAATTAAAAAGCGTTAATTCGCTTTGATAAGTTTCTTTTTCGGAATCAGTAAGAGGATTAGCAAGCACAGAGCCCACTAATCAAGGACTCGAGGATTGCAAGATATGTCTGGAGGAGTGGGATTGTTTTAAACTCCACTCAAGGCAAGGCGAGTTTATTTATGTCGCACATTCTGTACACAAAGACGACTCAAGCTGTTTTACATAAGACATCAAAAACAGAAAAGCAGAAGCTGTTAAAAGCCTGAATCAGAGTTATTTAAGAAAAACATTTTGAAATAAATTACAAAGAGAAGTAGAGGGTAGTTCTAAGCAGAAGGTGGAGAATAATGACTGCTCAAGATTCAGTCAAAGGCAGAGGAGTTATTTTTAGGCCCTCAGGCCACTGGGATACTCCGACATCAAAGTTTAAAACCTTGATTTAAAAGTCTTATATCACTTTGCTCCAGCTCGTGGGAGCAGGAGAACTAAATAAGGCTTTAATCACTGGTTTAGGAATTTATGAAATGAAAGTGCAGATTTCTGAAAAGTCGACT
>CAEMYA010000238.1:453730-496230 GCA_903131615.1 Diplodus sargus | reverse complement strand
CCGAGTCTTTGTCGAGAGGAACAAGGCGACCATGAAACGCGTTGAGCTCATCCAGCAACCGCACACGACGGCGGCGCTCCTGCTTTTGTAGCCTGCGATGTTTTGAATCGCCCGCCAGATATCTTTCGTAGTGTTTCATAGCTGACGACGATTGAGTTATTTGTTTGTTCGTTTTAAATAAGGCCACATTTTAAGCAGCAGAATCAAAGATATCCTGACGATTGAGTCTCAAAGATGAAAATCAAAGTCAGGTGATCCTACATTTCCCATAATGCAACAGCCTTAGTGTAGGGTGTTTTCAGTGTATGAGTAGAACTCCTGAGGAAAATTGATGTGGTGTCCCTCCACTTAACTACAGCAACTGATGCAGATCAACATCACAGAGGTTACGTCCCAAAATAGTAAAAGCCCACTGACCATTTTGCACCAGTACAGATTAATGGAACGTGCAGCGTAGACAATTAAAATCCCATCTCGTGAGCGCGCAGCCATTTAGACCCGTCATTTAGATAATTCCTCTCTAATCCTTGCTCATCTCCTCATGGCTGAATTTCGCTCTAAACTTGCCAATTCCGGTTTTATTACTGTAAACATTCATTCGCCCAGGAAATGTATGCACAGCACGTCTTGTTTGTCCTTGGCGGCCCAGCGGCCATCAACAAGAAAAACTTCCTGTAAACGGACGTTGTTGTCCGCTTTCCGTTCGTCGGCAAAAACATGTCGCGTTTGTCCTCGAAGTCTAACAAACGCAACAAAGGAATTTTTCTCCCTAATAGAACATTTGCAAAGTGAATTTTTGGAGGGGAATATTTTAAATTGTGTTTGTGTGTAAACTATTGACAATAAGTTACTGGTGTATGAGTCTTCTTCCTGCATTTGTACATTTCTGCAAACAACTGTCTACCAGCAGAATATCGTGAAACTGGTTTGCTGTGTATTGTGTTTTCCCACGTGTTCGCTAAATGCTAAAAGTTAGCATTACATTACCAAAAATAGACAAGCGCGGCATAACATGCATGAAGGATTACATGTTTGGAATTACGCTGATATGGTTTCTTGTCAAGAGTTAGATGAGTAGTTGATACCTTTCTCATGTGTGTGGAGAAGTGCTACCTTTAGCAGCAGATAGCGGTTATTCTAGCAATATGCTTTTTCTTTTGAATATGAATTCGACAGGTGGTCAGTTCTTACATATTCCAGCTTTAAGAATTGCACTGTTATATAATGTTGTTTTAGCCTCGACAGGTGTCGGGAAAAAAAAGCGACTTAGGTGTTTTTGGACAGAGTGACGCACAGCTGGATGAGGCAACAGAGGATGGTTGCCATGTGAAGTGAACGCTGGCTTGTTGTTTTGGCCCGCTGAGACGTTTTGGAGGAATCTCAGGGCCAGAAGAGCGGAGGAGGTGGGATGGTGGCCGTGGGGTCCGCATGACGATGAAGACTGACTCAAGATTTTGCACAAACACTACCTCACATACACAAGAATAGAGGGAAATTTTGATTTGAAAAAGAAGGCTATGCAAACAAAAAACACCTACGGTCGACATGGAAACACAGGCAAGGACTCACTTGTCTTGAAGAAGCATCTATTCTCAGAAGACGTATTGTGAACTCCCAGGTGTGTGTTCTCATCTGCTCTGCTCAAAGGTCAAGGCTCAGGAACAGTGCGGATATCTACAAGTATGCAGCACAAGATGGCCGTTTCAGAGGGCCACTTGCAAAATAAGCTCGGGATTTTATGTAGACATTGTGTACGCAAAACATGCTCCTTCCATGAAAAGAAAGTCCCCCCACATGAACGAACTTGTCACGACCTCGCTGAGGCCCTGATGATTACTACGTTTTCATTTCAGCAAATACATTCCTGCTGTCCGTGTATCGCCGAGAGCTGATGTGATGTGATGTGATGCGATGTGGCTGCTTCTGTACCAACAGGGAAGTTAAGCAAACGCAGATCGGAGTGATTCCCCAGGGCGCCGTCCGCCGCCTGCAGCACCTCAGGACACTGTACGTGAGTGTGTCTGTTGTTCATGTTCGTTCTTTTGATGTGCAACACGACGAACTGAGGAAGGTCAAAACACTGAGGATTTGGATCATTCAGAACCAAAGGAGAAGCGCGGAGGAGGGTGAAGAGTCTCTGTTCAGACCTCGTCAACAAATACTTTGTGTTATTCCTTCTGATTTAAAAACAGGAATTCGGTGCTACGTGAGTTTAAACTATATGATTTTCCTGAAACTAGAAGAGAACAAAAGAGAAAACATCTGAAATTATATATGTACTATTTGTCTTTTATTGCGTGCTGGATGTGGACAATAGCAAAACCTGCAACAAGTGATTTATTTGCATGCAAAATGTCTGACCGCAAGCTCAAAATTGATTTTATAGATCAATCCATTTATTTTTATCTTTGCTTTCCACTTCATTCGTCTTTCACCATGTTTGCTTCTTTATTTTCAAGTAGTAATTTGGTTTATATTCTCTATCAAAAATGTTCCAATATTTGTTTTTCCTCCTCAAGGGAAACAATCTCTCAGTCAGTCTGTGAAAATACCCTTGACGATTTTCCAAACGTGAAGTCTTGAAAACCAACGAAACAACCAAAAATATATTCAGTTCACAATCGTAGAAAAAAAAAACGGAGAAAAAGTGGAAAGTCACCTTAGTGGTGAAGTGTGAACCAGACGATGGTTTTCATTTCTGCATGAAAATTGATATTGATTATAAAGACGAGCCACGGATTAATGATTTCCACTTCAAACTTAAATCCAAAGGAAGAATTAAAGAATTGAGAGGTGAGGTTCCCATGGGACCTTATTTTGTCTTGTTGAAATTGAGGACACATCCTAAACGTTTCTTTTCGAGGTTGAATAAATAAAAAAAATTCACTGTTTGAATTAAAATATGCAATGTTTTGTCAATTTAAATGATAATTTACTTACTGCAAGCAAAGTCAGTACCAGTTTTGGCTCATTCTGTAGGAGTATCGGGCAGATTTACGCCCCTCCTGACAATTGGAGGAGACATCTGGTCCCAAGGTTCTGCCCAGATGATCTAGTAATGTGACTCATCGGGGCTGCCCGGATTAACATCAAATGTGTTTGATATCTACGATTATAAATCTGGAGGACCAGTGTGACAGAGCGATCCCAGAGCAGCTGGAAGTTCTATAGTTTTGACTTCTTGATGGCTTTTGTATTGATCTGTTGCACTTTGCATGAAAAAAGAACAGTTGTGCCCTTCTTGATGTTGTTTGAAGCAGTGAGATTACACTCGCACAACAGCAAGTGATTGACAGCGCATGTTTCTCCACCACCTTAGCATCATATCTAAGAACGAGGTGCTGGAGAGCATCGGTGCGTTCGCCTTCGCCAGCCTCCCTCAGCTCACCAATATGTGAGTATACATGCAGCCGCAGAAGAGCCTTGAGCCTTGCTCAGCCGAGAAATAATCTTAGCTGGCTGGTGGAGAAGAGATATGTCAAAGGATATATGTGAATGAACAGCATGCGTTTATGTTTCCCCCCCTCAGCTTCATCTCTGAGAATGTGGAGTTAGCGAGTATCGGAGCGTTTGCTTTCTCTGATCTCCCTGAACTCACCGAGATGTAAGTATTACTGGCAGGATAATGGCAGCGGTGAAAGCCAGTGATTGTGAGTCATTCATATTTAATGAGTACGTGACTAAACGTGTTTTCTTTCAGGACTATAACAAAGTCAAAACACCTGCGACACATCCACCCGGACGCATTCAGGAACATCGTGCAACTCCGGGTTCTGTGAGTGCTCAGTGAGAGGAGGAGGAGGAATACTTTCTTCTTCAATGTGTGTTTGTCAAACTGATTGTGAGTCCAAAATGGGTCATGGGTGACAGGCCTACTTCTGAAGAGGGCCCCCACACGACCAGAGACATGATTTTTTAATGAGCTCAGATCCCCTGGAAGAGAAATCAAGTGTCACACTTCATCTGTGAAAAAAGCTAACCATCCCGTCAGCCATGTTAAATCTAGCCGCCGCAAAAGATAAAAGGCTTTTCAACCGGCCTCAAAGTGACCATTTATAAAGGAAAGTACACCACCGAAATTCTTTACGGTCATTATCAGAACTGTTACTGTTAAGTATGTCCCAATTTGTGAGAACTGGGACACATAAAAAAGAAACCTTCATGGCGGAAATTTTAACTTTAAACCGGAGCACTTTAGCACAAGGACGTTGTATTTTGAATTAGACCTCAAGTATTTCTGATTTGCACCATTAAATGTCTGCGATGTTGCTCCGACAAAATGATCTTGAACCTGGCTTCAATGATTTATTTCAGAAAAAGTTAAGTTAGTTCTCTTGAAGGTTGATCACAAAAGACGTCTAAAATCTAACAGGAAGCCAGTAAATGTTGCATGAAAAAGGAAAATAGGTCTATTTGATTGCTTTTCTGAGATACGTTCTGAGATACGCCTGAGAAAAAAAAAAACTGTTATGTAGTCAAAAAATATCGCAGCTTTGTTCCAAAATGTAGTTTGATATCCAAATTTTGCTTTTTATATGAACGGTCTAAATTCAGGCATTAGCCGCGCAAGCTAGCAGCGTGGCTCTATGGATTACAACGCTAATCGGTCGGTCAGTCGATCCACCGCTTTGGTCCAAAGCTTAAATGCAATAGATAGTAGGAGATTCGGGGTCCGAAGTGCCTTTAACCTGCATTCTTTCCAATGGCAAGCAGAGGGAGACTCAACTGGTTGCAAAAAGAAATCTGATTTTAGGTAAGCATATGAGAAAATGACCCTACTTCTCACTTGATTTATTACCCCAGTAAACAGTCTCTTAATGAGTTCATGGTCTCAATCACAAAGTCTTCTTCAATAGATTATTGTGTAAAATGGACAACCCCTTAATCTTTAGGGGTGTGGCTACCTTATGATCGTCATAAATATCCCGTCAACTACGAGGTGGAATGCCACGAAAATTTGTGCAGGTTTTCACGACCCCATGAGGATGAATCCATGACAATGACTTTTCATCTGGTGCTGCTATCAGGTCAAACGTACCAATGTAACATCCGTAAATTGAGCTTCGTGATGTCACTCAATTAGGTCAGGAAGTTAAAATAACTCGCCGCTGACTTTTGGTTTCACGCTGGACACTAACATCGCTCCAGTACCTTTTTTCATCCCATCTGACTTTTTGCTCTTAATACAAGCATAAATGAGCCTTTTCTCTCACTCTGAAATAATCACACTTCCAAATTGAACTAATTAATCAGTGTTTAACAGTCTGATGAATAGATAATGAACGTTGAACTTGTTATATGTGTTGTTGCCAAAAAACAGGACAGTTGTTTCGACTGCTCTTAAAATGTCTCAGATTTATCTTTCAGCCAGCTGAGCTCCTCTCTGGAACGCCTTGGAAACTCTTCACTTGATAACTTTTTCTTTTTTTTATATATATATATCTCGGTCAACACAAAGAATGTTACATTGTCTGGTTTTATCACAGTGACTCACCGCACAGAGTGTCTCTGTTTTTTTCAGAGGTTGAAGTGTGAGAGCAGTAACATTTGGTGCTTAAATCTGCACATCACAGGATCATCTCCAACACCGGACTGAGAATGTTTCCAGACTTCACCAAGATCCACTCGACGGCCCCTGACTTTCTTTTGTAGGTCAACACAGTATACCCCAATGTATATCTATACATGTATACACGAAAACACGCTGAAATAAACATCCACCCAGCATTATTCCCACATGCATTTGAGCATATAGTTGTGTGCAAAGCCAATTTAATTATGCCCAGAGGAAATAACACCAATAAACATGTAACACTGCAGTTGAAACCTACGCACTCTGCAGAACAGAACATCCAGCCTTTACAAATCCACCTTCAAACTGTCTCATACACGCATATGTCTGTTGTTTCCTCTCCTTGAAAATGTGATGCTCAGTATTTGTTGTTTGCCATGTGTGTGTTGTATCTGTGCAGTGGCCTGCAAGAGAACAGCCACATCGAGAGAGTCCCCGTCAATGCTTTCAGAGGCCTCTGCACTCAAACTATCAGCGAGATGTGAGAGATTCGTCGTTTTTTTAGAAACATACGCTCCGCCCTCACGCAGCTCCGAGTGGGCTTCACATGCGCACTGATGAATGTTCCCTGAGATGCTCCCTGCCCTCTTTACTGAGCTCCGTCTTCTCCTGCATCTCTGAACACTCTCACTGCTAAAAATTGCCACTTTATTTTTTTTATCCCTCTTTGAGGCGGCTGTAAACCACATACAGGTGAATATATATAGGCCGACTAAATCAGAGTCAATACATCAGAGTGGCATGTGTTTGAGTCTGGCTCACGAATGTTTGTCATTAATTGTTCTTCTGCATACAAAATAATTTATTTCTATGGCATTATTTTTTTCTATTTACACCCTGGTATACCTCTATATGTTACATTATTGACAGAAGTTATATGCATATGTAATTGGTATTAAATAATTAAAAACACATATATCTAATATACAATTCGTGTTGTTAGCTTATGAAACATGATGCAGTGTTATATATTAAATTGCCAAATAGAGCGTGAAATAGTTTTAAAACATTTAAAAGCAGCTTTAATGGTGTTGCATTAATAATGACAATCCAATATATATGGTATATGTTTTGATAACACACTGACAGGCACATTTATTTTTAATAATTTAGGTGCATTTTGCTGCTAATACTTATTACTTTTACCTGAAAAACATTCTGACTTTTAAGTTGTAGCATTGTTGCCTTTAGTTGAAGCAAAAGTCAGTTTGATGGGAATACTCATTTATGAAGCTACTACCAGAGGTTAGTTAGCTTAGCTTAGCACAAAGACTGGAAACGGGGGGAAACAGCTAGCCTGGCTCTGTCAAAAAGGTCAACAAATACACCAACCAGCAGCTCTAATGCTCACTAACTAACACAGTATATCTCTTTTGTTTAATCTCGACACAAACTGGAGTTAAAAAAACTACAGTTCATGATTTTTACTGGGTGGTGTTGCACCAGCTATGCTAATTAGCTTGACAGGAAAGCCCCGTTGTTGAACGGCTGCTCCGCTGAGACACAAGGTTCATCTTTACTCCGGGGTTACGTCCAAAACTAACCAAAAGAGTGTTGCAGAAAATGATGTTTTCCCTTTTTTCCCTTTTTCCTGTGGCCAATTAGTCAAAAGCGCTATTTTGAACGCACCATTTATTACCGTGTTGTCTCTCATGGCCGATAGTCCTTGAACGGGCTAACAGCTGAAAATAACTTCTGTTAATTACAGCTGATTAACAAAGGAAATAGGGCAAACTGTAAACTACAGCTAGTTCAAAAAAATACCAACCGTTAGACTGACTGGATAAACAGTCAACTACAACGTGTAGTAATATCAGTATAAAGTTTGTTTATTGTACATATTAAAATATGATGTGCAAGCTTTACAGGTAGATTTCTCTTTTGTTTATGGTCTTTATGCTAGGCTAAGCTAACAGGCTGCCTGCAGGTAGGAGAGTGGTATCAACCATCTCATCTGACTCTCGGCAAGAAGCGCATTTCCCAAAATGTTGAATTACTTGACCACTTTTAAATTGCGACATGATTGCGTGTACTTCAGCAGAAAAGCAGGATGCAGTTTGCCCACCAGCTTCCAGGTCCAGACCCGTGAAAAGTAATGTTCCCGCTAAATAGCGAGAAAAAGGACGACACGAGATCAAGAAGAAGTCTTATATAATATGATTTATTACCGCATTCATGCAGCTTTAGAGAACAGGAGAACTTCACACACTAAAATAAGCTTTGATAGTTCAGTTAAGTTTGCTGCTGGGACCATTCTGTGCCGCAGCCACATGACTGTAATTTGGCTTCTCTCTCTAATGACAGACGGCTCACCAGAAATGGAATCAAGGAGGTGGCAAGTGACGCCTTCAACGGCACAAAGATGCACAGATTGTGAGTCACGGCGCGGAGACACAATTACAAACAGAAAGATTTACCAAAAGGTAGCTCTCATGTTTGATTTTTCTCTCTTCCCTCCCTCTCTGTCAGGCGCCTCAGTGGCAACCAGCAGCTTACTCACATCGACCCCGACGCCTTTGTGGGTTCCAGTGAGTTGGTGGTACTGTAAGCATGACACCCAACAGTGAACTCACGGCTACGTGATTCACCGTCCTCATGGTCGTCATCACTTATTAATCTCAGGATGTAGGAGAGAGAGGAGCACTGTGGCGTGTGTGTGTGGGGTGGCTGTAATAAAAAAAAAAAAAACTACACTAAACGTGCCAGATTTACGGTAAAAATAAACCGAGAGCAGGTGAAGTCATTAACGGGAGAGAGAAGGGCTGTTTTTTTAATCCCGTGTATTCCCAGAAGAAGAGACACATATTTCTATTGAAGTAGCAATCAGAAAGAAAGAAAAAACCTATTTGTTTTTCTCTCTGGCTGTCACTGCTGCAATGTTTTTTTCCCTCGACATTGTCGTAATCACTTGGCAATCAGACAGCGGCTCCTCCTGTGAATGTTCTGTTCAGGAAATTTCAGATTTAGTGTTTTTTACTGATTAAAAAAAAGTGGGACTGTTGATATAGCTTCTTCTCTCAATCAGAGAAATAACTCAATATTTGGTAGAATTGGTATTATATATCACACACAAGTGAGGACATCTGTTTTGGAATGGCATGGAGCCTGAAAGTTAAAGGGACAGTTCACCCCAAAATCAAAAACACATTTTTTTCCTCTCGCCTCTAGAGCCATTTATCCATCTAGAATGATTTGCTGTGAGTTGCAGAGTTTTAGAGATACAGGTAAGAGTAAAAGTATGTTTTTTGATTTTGGGGTGAACTGTTCCTTTAAATGCCTACGCGTTTGTATTTGTTTTTTGCAGGGACATTTCCCACACAGCCCTCAGTTCCCTGCCGGACAACATCCTCGGTGGACTCCAGAAGCTGATGGCGGAGTCCGCCTTCCATCTGAAGGAGCTTCCTCCCCTGCAGCTCTTCGACAAACTCCAGGAGGCCCACCTGACGTACCCGTCGCACTGCTGCGCCTTCCACAACGTGCACAGGAACAGGTATCATAGGGAGGTGTCCCAACACTTTAATATGGAAGGAAGGAAGGAAGGAAGAAGGGAAGGAATTATGAAGCTAGAACCAGAAGACAGACACTTAGCTTAGCTTAGCATAAAGACTGGAAACAGGGGAAAACAGCTAGCAAGGCTACATCTAAGGCAAAAAATTACTAAATTTTGCTCTTATTAATTATCTTTGAACACGCTTTTCTTCTTTACTAATATAATCTTATTATAGAATATTTACAATTAATAATCAAGTACAATGTGTAAGATTTAACCGTCATTCAATCAATCAGTCAATCAAACTTTATTCATATGGCACCTTTAAAGTAATCAATAAAACCGCTTTACAAGTTGTTTTTTTCAGGAAAATGAAGAAATAATCAAAATGATATGGGCAATAGAAATATAATGATTTAATGCCGAAAAAAATCAAATGTTAATACAATAAAATTGAATAAAATGATAAAAAATAGTAATTTTGACATTATTAACCATTCTTACTGCGGTATTGCTCCCCAGAGCCTTGATCTTGAAATTCAAAACGTTTTTTTGGTTTGTGCTAGATCGAGTTGGAACGCCCTTTTCTGCACACACCCCGACGCTGCGGGTATGCCTCACTTCTACAAGGACCACTGCTCCAACTCCACCGCCATCATCTGCACCCCGACCCAAGACGCTCTCAACCCGTGCGAGGACATCATGTCCGCCGTCGCACTGCGGATCCTCATCTGGATCATCTCCATCCTCGCCCTGCTGGGGAACACAGCGGTGCTTCTGGTCCTGCTGGGTACGAATTTGAACAATCAAATTATATGTTTTCATGAAACCATTCTCCGTGGAATGCAATTTATGTGTTATTTTCCCCTTTTATGAGACTTGAAACTTTTCTTCCACGACATTTAAGAAGCTAATCTACTCTTTACTCCGTCTCTGCTTTGTAGATAAAACATTTAGAGATTCAACATGAGATTACTGAATAATTCAACTTCCTACTTTTATCATTTCTTTACTGCCATCGTTCTTTACTTGCCCGATGTCCTACTTTCTCTCTCCATTTTCCCATATTCTTTTCCTGCTTTCCTTCCTTGTGTTATTTCTTTCTTTCGACATTCATTCGTTCATTATTTTCTTCCTTCAAACAGCTCCTTGCTTTTTAATTGTGTGTATCCTTTCTTAGATACTTCTATTTCTTGGAATTGGTTTCACACAGCAACAAAACTAACTTTCACTCTCTTTTACCGTAGAATATCAACCTGAGAACATATAAAAACTTTAGTTATCTCACACCTATCCATCTGTTTCACAGGCAGCCGCTGCAAACTGACTGTCCCCCGTTTCCTCATGTGCCACTTGGCCTTTTCTGACCTCTGCATGGGCATCTACCTGGTCGTCATAGCGACGGTAGACATAGTCACCCGTGGGCGGTACTATAACCACGCCATAGACTGGCAGACGGGCCCGGGCTGCAGCGCCGCGGGCTTCTTCACGGTGTGTGTGTGTGTGTGGCTCTACATGAATAAATCAAGATAGAAACACAGCTCGAACGCTGGAAATGTGTGTGTTGTGTGCGTCCGTGCAGGTTTTCGCCAGTGAGCTGTCAGTGTTCACGTTGACAGCGATCACCCTGGAGCGCTGGTACACCATCAAACACGCTCTGCGGCTCGACCGCAAACTTCGCCTGAGACACGCGTGTGTCGTCATGACGGCGGGGTGGATCTTCTCCTCCCTCGCCGCTCTGCTGCCCACAGTCGGGGTCAGCAGCTACGGCAAGGTGAGCGCTTCCTTCTTCCTTTTCAGCTCCAGTTTGTGACAGAAATTCACTTTTAGAGGTTGTTCAAGTGGTTGGGGATGCAAAATGGCGCATGAACTCCTACTCTTATGCTTTATACGTGCAGGTGAGCATCTGCCTGCCCATGGACGTGGAGTCTCTGGTGTCGCAGGTCTATGTGGTGTCTCTCCTCCTCCTCAACATCCTGGCCTTCTTCTGTGTGTGCGCCTGCTACCTCAGCATCTACCTGACCGTCCGCAACCCCTCGTCCGCGCCGGCCCGCGCCGACACCAGCGTGGCCCAGCGCATGGCCGTCCTCATCTTCACCGACTTCGTCTGCATGGCTCCCATCTCCTTCTTCGCCGTCTCGGCCGCCCTCAAGCTCCCTCTTATCACCGTCTCAGACGCCAAGATCCTTCTGGTTTTCTTCTACCCGATCAACTCGTGCTCCAACCCCTTCCTGTACGCCTTCAGCAACCGCACCTTCAGGCGAGACTTCTTCCTCCTCTCGGCTCGATTCGGCCTGTTTAAGACCCGGGCGCAGATCTACCGGACGGAGAGCTCAACCTGCCAGCAGCCGACGTGGATCTCTCCAAAGAGCAGCCACGTGATGCTGTACTCGTTGGCCAATGCGCTAAGTCCGGATGGGAAACACGAGGGTTGACTGTCATACAAAAACAGACACAGACTTTTTGCTGGATTGTCAAGAGAGGGGTCTTATTTCTGTCCCCAGGGAAGTCCTTAAAGTCACAAAGAAAATGTATTTCCATCTGTGCAATTTGAACAGACTGCTCGGTTGTAGAAAAAGATTTGACGTAAATAAACATGAAGTTGCGACATGAAGAAACGTTTATTTGGAACTTTTCTGTGGTTTCCTGAGACGTATTTAGCTTTTTGGGCACATTTGAAACAAACAGTCGTATCCTGGAGTTCTGAACAGGATCAGGTTACCGGTACAACGCTCATTGGCATCCCGACATTGGCCAAAAGCTGACTCAGTCCTTAAGCTTCGGATGCATCTTTGATTTGTTGCCAGTATCCTTGGCCTGTATGACAGCTGCTCACTCCTCTGGCCTGACCTCAGGCATGCAAATACGGAGGGCACAAGTGTCCACTGTGACTCTCTTATATGCACAGTGTCCATAGCAAAGATAGCTCTAGAACAACTGCAGACACTTTGGCCAGATCTAGGTCAAACAGCTGTCCCAGATAATTCCCTGCGTTTGTTTTAAGTCGATCGAAAAGGCCTGAATGGTGGAGTCCACCGCAACTGAGTCTGCAGGCAGGAAGAGCAGAAGCGAGAAGTAAACTGATTTTTCACTCTAACTCTCACTCTCACTCGTCGTCTTGCGCTCTCAGAAATGCCATCCATCTGGTGTCCCGAGATGATGAAACGAACCGGGGCGCTTTGAAACAGTTTAATAAAGGTTTCGACACTCGGGATATCAGCGAACACGCGTCGAGAAAAAAGCAACATTCGTTTAACATTCAGCATCATGACTGAGTGATATTCATTAAGAAACGCACCGCAGGGACCTTCTGATTAATAATCTCCTCATATACTCTGTCTGCTGTGGCTCACCGCGTCCCTGTTACCCTTCAGTTTGCCTGTTTTTATTCTATATATGAAGGACGTGTTATTATGTTTTTGAATGAAACTATTATTGTGCCACTTTCGTTTTTTTATATGTGTGTGTTTTGTGCAAAATGTATCTTTGTGGTGTTTTTCAATAAATGTGTTTATCAAATCATTTAATCAGTCTCTTTGTATGTTGAATGGGTGCATAAGGAGTAGTAATAGAAGGTAAAACTCTCTCACACACACACACACACACACACACACACACACACACACACACACACAGACTAAACTGAGCTGCCTTTATCTAGAAATGCCGTCCTTGAGAGCATCCAAAGCTTTCAAGGACAGTGTGACCCCATCGACCTCTGCTCTGCGAGGGTGGGTGGATCTGGGAGGGGGAGACGACACAGCTGCTCTTCCTGCTTATTACAGGAGGATGGATATGGAAACTAGATAACACACACACACACACACACACACAGTGAGGAGCAAGCAACACTGCGTTTCAAGGCTGCAGCTGCAAGAAGAATCCCAGCGCATCTCATTGATATGGAGACACTGCCTCCTACATGCAGACATTGAACATTCACGTGCAGTTATGCTCTTTAGTCACCAGGTGGTGCTGCTGCTGCTGCTGCAGGAGTTAGTGTGATCTCTGCTCTGTTATGTCAAAGTCACCCTCTCAACAGCACTGGCAGTGGTGTAATGAAACTAAGTAACTAAGAATATTTATCTACATTAATGGTTAGTTAAACTTTATTGACCTATTTTAAAAGGTTTATAAGCATCAGTTGCAAATTTACAATGAACAAATTATTTGATGAAATGTTTTCCCTTGTTTGTTAATACTTAAAACATATTTTAACTAAATCTAATTCACTGTATTCGCTATAAATGTACTCCTGCATGTCATGTTAAAACTTTCCGGTGTAAAATTAGGAATCGGCTAATTTGGTGATTTTCAATGAGATTGTTCCGATAAAGTGAAGCACTATTTGTTCCTTTATGGCAGGACTGCTCATAATGAGGCCCGCAGGTCAAAGGTGGCCCACCACAAGGATCACATTCACCTACAAGATGTATGTTATGTTAATGTTAAAGAGGATTTTGTAGCCACAAAAACCAAAATGGTTGTCCTGGAAGAGCTGGAGGGAGCGTCCGGGGAGAGGGAAGTCTGGGTGTCCCTGCTCAGACAGCTGCCCCCGCCAGTCACAGAAAAATAACAGATGGTTAGTTCAGGTAATGTAAGATGAATAACAAGCAATACAAATAACATAGCAAATGAAGATATTAAATACCATAGAAAATAAATGGGGAAAAAAAGTAAAATGTTGATGAAACAAGACAGTGCTTGTAAAGAATAGTGATAGCAAAGCGAGGGTACCCAAAGTTTTTCCATTTTAAGGCCGAAACTGAAACATAATATTTTATTATATTGTTAAGATGCAAAGGGGTGATTACAAGTTCCCATTCCCTCATTACATCTGCCATAATAATTACATATCCTACATGTTTAAAGCTCACAATAGCAATAATCTTTTCTTTTTCTTAATTTAAAAACATCAGTCGGGCCAAATTGACCCTTGTACCAAACCAACTTTGGACAGTAAAAGATATTACACTTTAACCACAGTTCAGCATTAAATGTCTTTAGGAACGTATGTCACAGTATAGGTTAGGTTTAACAGAGCAGTAACAATAAAATGTGTTGTTCTAGTGAGTGGAATTCTGTCATGACATGTTTGTAAAAACGGGATTCGATGTGAAGCAGAGACGTCAAACTATCAGTATTTTATATTTAAAGGGGCACTATGTGGTTTTTAGAGAAGAAATTCAAACTCAGAATTGTAATATTTACAATCTTGATGAGGTAATGATACAAACTCATTTTGATAAATGAATAAACAAGCTGCTCTCAGAGGAAAATAAGATCCCAAGAACACTGATTGAAGCTAGAAAGGTGGCAGGGTCCGCCACATATAAACAAAGTAAATCACTATGAAACTGTGTTGTCCTTTAAGGTCAGTTTGTTTATTCTGTTTATTTCGACATGAAAACCAAGAGGGTTTGTTTATTAAGTTATTTCGCTTCCCAAAAACTGCATAGTGCACCTTTAAAAAAACAAGACAGACAGCAATTGCATACAAGTGCATTGAGCACATCGCTGTCACTGTCTGCAACTAAAAATAATGTTGAATCCGAGACAGACTGCTGAAGTTGACTGATACGGCCTCAGTTTGATGTTACTGTGCAGCTCAGGAGTGGAAACAGTGACAGAACTTCTTCTCCTCACCTGCTCACGCAGACAGCACGCGCTTTTTAAGTGTCTAGACACACCAGCAGCACCGCGGAACAGATTTATCCCCAATTTTTTTTTTGCAGTTGGTTCTGCTGCGAAAAGGTGTCCCTGAAGCAGCGTCTCGTGGCAACATCTGTAAGATAAATCCTTTGTTGTGAATTTTATCTTCGTGCAGGCGATAAACTCACAGTCACAAGCTCACCGACAGCACGGCTGGTTTGTTTCTTTTTCATAACATTCAGGGCGTCTTGTTGACCTTAATTTGCTGCATGTCACCCTCCTCTCTCTCTCTCCTCTCTCTCTCTGTTCTATTTCACCCCCTTCACTGAAAAACAATCCAATATTAAAAAAAAGGATCGCATTAAGAAAGTAATAACATCCAACCAGCAGAATGTTAGAAATGTAGTTCATTTGACGAGAACCCTGCAGCCACACAGTTTATCAGACATTCAACTATTTCTACTGTATTCTTTTCTCACACATGCAATATTTTTTTATTTAAAATATCATCAACCACAAACTTTCATGCACTGATTGCTAAAAAATGATTAATCACTGCTGTTGCTGGATGTGTAAAGGTGTGGTGCAGATCCTCTCCAGACACAATCACAGCCTCAGTGCAGTGCCTGTGTCTGCTGAGTACCTCCAGATCATAATCTTCCGCAGCCAAACAATGCCATCTGCTGGTCCAATTACAGAAAACAATACTAATTGAGCGAACATGTTTATTAAAGCGATACTCCACCCAGAAATCTATAATTTAGAACACCCACCGCCTGCGAGCACAACAGACACTGTAGTTTAGTTTCGGCTTCAGCTTGTCGTGGGAGTTAAAACTGATACCAGATATATTGCACCGGAAGTGGTTGTTCAGTGTTTCATTATAACTGGAACACTTTTGTTAGAATTTGAATTATTCAATTTGCACATTTAATGAAGCATTAAAAAAACTCAAAATTAGAACAATCAAGGGGAAGGTTTAATTATGGCTGTTTCTGTTTGAATAATTAGGCTAAGTAATAATTTTAATTTAACTTTTTCTTCCATTAACTTATTTACATTCCTCCTCCGTTTCAGAAAAATATGACAATGTGGAAACATTAAAACATCTTATTATTTACATTTCCTGGAGCATAACCCAGGACTCTGCATTCGTTATGCGCAGTATTGTTATAAAAAAAACCCTCACATTTACACATACCCTACTGTCCACTTGTAAATAGTTATGTAATAATGAATTTATTAAATTGAATGAATAGATTTCTCATTTATAAATGTATCTTCATGTGCTTTAAGTCCTCCATCTCACTAAGCATATGTTTCCTCAGCTTTTACACTCATTTTTCCATTTAGCTTAAATAAATTAAGTGTAAAAACATACAAATCTCTTAAAGGTGCAATATGCAATTTTGGGGATAGACATTTTCATGAGGAGAAAGATCTTCATTCATCTTCAAGACTGAATAAACTGAATAAACAAACTGACTTTAAAGGACAACACAATTTCAAACTGTTTTATTTTGTTTATATGTGGCGGACCCTGCCACCTTTCCAGTTCCAGACTATGTCCTGGGGACCTTATTTTCATCTGAGTAGTTTGTATTATTACCTAATTAATATTGTACATATTCAAATCCTGAGTTTGAATTTCTTCTCCAAAACTACACAATGCCCCTTTAATATAAACACTTCCAAGAACATAACCCAAGACTCTGACCATCATATGCTCAGTATGTTCTAAGAAAAACTAATGTTCTAATAAATATGGCAAATTATAATAATAATAATTATAATGACACCATCAGGGTGTCATTACATTTAGCAACTGCTATTCGAAATATTTTATTCCCTCTGTGATTCGCCTTTAAAATTCTCTTTAGATTTTTTTTTATAGTTCCTATTGTTTTTTTGATTTATTATTATATTAACTGATGATCAAACAATTTATTAACATCTTCTATTCATTATGGATTCCTTGGTTCTACTGAACTCGTTGGCATATCTTATTCAATTGTATTTTAAGCCTATTCTATTTATTACTCACCTATTTTTGTGTCCACCTCTTACTGTATGTTCCAGTATGTGAGTGCTGCAAGCTGTTCCCATGTTGCCCATGATGATATAGATAAAGTTGTCTGAACATGAATCTGAAAACTCTCCATTAGATAGCCAGTCAATTAGATGTATTCATGGTAATGCTCTTTGATGGTTATTAAGTGGCAGAGAGGGTTGAGATGTACTTAATATTTTGACTATTGATTGTACTTTAATGCATACTGTTAACAAACTGCACTAGCATTTAGCTCACTCATTATGCAGCTGTGAAAATAAACAGTGTTTTGGTGACTGTGGAGTCCATTAGGGAGCCAAAGCATTGATTAAATCGCCGCTTGACCGATCCCGAACCCCAACAGAAAGGTCTGTCAAGTCGTCTGCTACGCCGCTCCTGATTGGCCGCTGCGGGAGGAAATCATACAACGCGAGGTGTGATTGGTCGAGCGGACGCCCTGCTCTTTCTTTTTTTCTCGCGATTGTTTCCCGTGTGGGTTAATGGCTCCTCCTGCTACAGTCTGAGACGGAGCTGGCACCGAGCGGCGATACGGGGGGAGCTGTATCACCACGGAGGAAAAAAAAGCGATTACACCCCAAATACCAGCGGGTTTTTGATCGCAATTGTTTGGGTGTAGCTGGGAAAAAGGCTGTCCGGGTGGTAGTTTGGGTCGAGGGCTAAATTTAGCAGCGGGCGGTCGAGGATAGCAGTCTATTTTTCGACAACCAACTCCCCAGATGAACTCCGTCAGAGCCACCAACAGGAGACCCAGGCGAGTGTCGAGGCCGCGCCCGGTGCAGCCCGAACGGAACAACGGGGATAGAGGTAAGCTAGGCCGCGGCCAGCTAATTATTAAAGACGAAGCCTTGTCAGGCGATAACAGCCTTCGCGCAACCCTCTGTTTATGCTGCCGGCCCGTTCTCCACTCCAAGAGGCGGCGGGTTCAGCAGGAAAACCCGAGGCTTCTTGCTCTGTGGCTTAGGCCAGGCCGCGCTTTGTTTGGCTTGAGTGATCGGGGCTAGCTAACGCCGCTAGCTAGCTTAGCAGGATATGTGGATGTTGGGGGTTGTCTTCACCTAACGTAATGCGTATGTAGCTATACGGCCAACATTAATAGCCCTTATTCAGGTAACCTCAGCTGGAGGCAAAAGGGGTCGACTTCACACGCTCAGACCACAATCTGCGTGTCTGCTCGGCCGTTGCATTCCCAGCTGTCACTACCGATTCCGAGGGTGTAAATCTGCGGTGTCTTTGGACTGCCATTTTTGGGGTGTAACGTTAACAAAAACATTAGCAGCGAACGGGGGCAATGCTAGCTAGCTGCCCCCAGCTTCAAAGAGGCCACACGGATCAGCTGTGATAGATGATACGGATGTGATTTGGATGAATTCGCCGTGTTTGTTTTCTGCGCTTGTGGCTGTTAAGTTTGAAGCTTAACGCAGCGAGCAGATCGAAGCCGTGTCCCCTTCCTTGTTCGCGGCGGTGGCTAGCCGTAGCTCGATTTGTTTACACCGCGGATTTGCCAGCTACGCAGTTCAGTTTTTAGCCATTAGCCGCACGTCTGATCGACTTCATCTGCGGCCCTTTTTTATTTGACAGCCCCGCAGAAGATGAGTGTGATTCTGCTCATGTAGGACCCCAGGCTCGAATGCACACTAACCCGATGTCAGAGGGCTATGACTAGACATGAAAGGCTGGTAAATGTGGCTGCAGGGGGTGCATCTGCCATTATCAATCACTAACCTTTGTCTGCCTTACCAACTATTACCCCTGTCTGTTAGCCTGCGCAGTGAGAATACTGCATGTGAGCCGAATGCACATCATTGTGTCATTAATGGTCAAAAGTGTAAAGGTTTGCTGGAGAAATTTTAGTCGTGCAACTGAGCAAAAGGGAGACATGATTGGGCTTTTATTGTCAGGTATTTCTTGCTTGCATTGTGCCTCTTCAGAAACATTGTGCATGTATAGGAAGTCTGTGTGCCTTTCTGTCCAGATGAGGAGGCTCCTGCAGCAGCTGCAGCAGAGATGGCTATTGAGGAATCCGGTCCAGGAGCTCAAAACAGTCCCTACCAGCTTCGACGCAAGACCCTGCTTCCCAAGAGAACCGCTGCTGCCTCTGCCACCGCCTCTGCCTGCCCCAGCAAGGGCCCAATGGAGGTAGGACCGAAACATTCAAGTGCATTTTTGTGTGTGGATGAGAGAGAATTGCTGATTGATTAAGTCCTTTTCCTAAGGAACAATGATTTTGTGACAGAGCAGTAAATTTCCCACTTGATTACTTAGTGCTTGAATCTTGGCATGAAGCTGATATCCTATTTCCTCTCCTTTGCAGGGAGCTTCCACTTCATCAACAGAGGCCTTTGGCCATCGAGCCAAGCGGGCACGAGTGTCCGGTAAGAGCCACGACCTGCCAGGTGTGTGTTAAATCTCCAACTAGGGCAAGGAGAGTGATAGCTTTTTTTTTTTATTATCGTTATTGATTTTTCAGTGTGTGCGGATAAATCCATTAAATAGCATGAGTCCTCTGTGGGTAAAGATCTTTCCTAAAGCTTAAATCGTGTGTGTGCATGTGTATTTGTGTGTTGTTGTCTTTTAGCAGCCCCAGCAGAGCAATATCTGCAACAGAAGCTTCCAGATGAGGTAGTTTTGAAGATCTTCTCCTACTTACTGGAACAGGACCTTTGTCAGGCAGCTTGTGTTTGCAAGAGATTCAGCCAGCTTGCCAACGACCCCATCCTATGGTCAGTATCGCTGTCGAGATCGAAAGGTGTCTGTTCCTGTTTTGAATGTTATTTAAAGGCAGACAACTGATATTAGTTTTGTGTGGCATTTAATATTCTAGGAAGCGTCTATACATGGAGGTGTTTGAGTACACGCGTCCCATGATGCACCCCGAGCCAGGCCGGTTCTACCAGGTCAGCCCAGAGGAGCATGAACACCCAAACCCCTGGAAGGAGAGCTTCCAACAGCTGGTAAGTCTGCTCTGATGAACCTCGCTCAGGTAGCCAGCCCACTCAGTTTTTAAAAAAAAAAAAGGAACATTCCAGCTTTATCCAGATTGATTTTAGGAAGCCCGAGCAAAAACTATATGAAATGTGATCTTTGCAAATTAGATCCAACAACATTTGGAGGTACCTTGAGAAGCGATTCAAGTCATATGTCTGCAGACACGTCCCCGGGCTTTATTGGAATTATGAGTTCTCAGCTTGACCGCGTGATTGTTTGGATAGCGAGGTGACAGTTCTCCATTTCCTTCCTCTGTGTTGGAACTAGTGTATGTAATGAATGTCTAGAGTCGTTAACCACAGCAACCCATGCAGGTTGTCTGGACACAGAAATCTACAAAAAATGTTATCACTTACAAATAAAAGTGTGGACAGTCTATCTCAAAGATCTGATTTGAGATACAGATCTGATTGGCCTGCAGTCTGAACATAACCATGGTTTGTTTTAAAAGTGTTTTATCATGAAGAAGAGAGTGCTGGTTCAGTCAAATATGGTTTTCCAGTAATATGTATGCTACTCATTAGAGTAATAATATCTGTCACAAGGAAAAGAGGGTCTATAAAGATAAACACACATTAGAAAGCAAACCAAGGTCTGTGTATTTATTTTTAAATGTCACAATATGTCCTCTGAGAGACGGAAGCTTAGCTATTACTTGACAGTATAACTTGGACAAGCACATGGGAAAATGTAATGGTAAGCAGTTGAATGGAAAAACTACAGTCAAAGACTTTAAAAAAAGTGTTTCTACTAAAGTGCATGTTAAAACTCGTCTGTATTTTCTGTAGACACAGACACTTTCTCAAAAGCAGTTCCTTAGCTTGACTTTGGTCTGGCAGATTTATGACCAGTTTATGTCAGAACTCTTCTTCTGCTTCTTTTCTTTAGAACTACATATATGGTATTTCTCAGAAGTTAAGTCTCACAACGAAAGCTTTCAGTTCATCCACGGTCAGATCAGTTTCATATGTGGACTTTTGATCGCAGTGTTGTTCTGAGGCCCTATGTCAACAATAGGATGTGTAAGATTCCTTACTGTCAAGTTAATCTCATTATCTAATGATGTCAATCCAAGGATTTTCTCAGACTAAACATCGTCTAAGGTCCTGAGGCTAATGGAAAACAAACATGTTTGCTTTACCAATTATGATGTGGTAGGAAAATTCAAAGTGAAAACGAAACATCGATCATAGTTTTGTTGTTGTAATGATCATGGAGTCCTACCTATTGTTTGTGGCTTGTAATTGTGATGTCTTGGAAGACAAAAATGCAGTTTTTTTGCCGTGCCTTGCGTGGTTTGTGGCCTGCATATATTTATGAATGCCTGTGGTTCCTAATTCGGGGCTCACATAAGTCTGAAAGACATTTTCTAATACACAAAATGACATTATTGTTTCAGTTGCTTTTTCAGAGTTGTTCAATGATGCCTCCTCAGTATGTGTTCACCACCAGTAGAAACATTGGTTTGTCAATGAAAGCACCGATGTACACTGTGTGCCTTTTTATGTAACACATCTTTACTACGCATTATCTTTTCACAAGCCATACTACTTCACAGTTCAATAACCACCACAGAAAATATGACAGATTAATGGCATCACAATATACAATACCTCACAATTATTATCAGTTACTTGAAGCATGAAATGTATAGATTTTTGATAACGTGTATGGTAGAATTATATGTTGTAGATAAGCAAATGTACACAGTATGAGGGATGGGACAAAGTTTCATTATTGGGATGCTTGTGAATGGAGGAAATTAGGATATCCTCACAGTTATGACTTGGAAAAAGCTGTCTAGCTCACTCATATACACTCCTGTATTGTTTTCCTCATTTACTGTGAATTGCCTAAGCCTGTCACCTGGCTGAAGGCATTGCTTGCACCCCGATGTGTAAAAACTGCCAATTCCAAATTAAAAACAAAAAGAAACAGACTGGGTGAATGGGGATTCCTCCATTTGCTTATTGAGGAATTGTCATTACCTATTTAAGATTCTTTGTTAGATTTTCACAAAAAATATCCAGTAATTGATGCAATGCAGATATTTGTTTTGTGACTAAATATATCAGGTTAAAGCTATTCCAGTGTATTTAAGTGCAACTGTAGTTTTTATTTTTAAGTTTGAAGAATATTTTGATGATTTCATAATAGTGAATCATGATTATGACGGGCAGGCTAATCATTACATGTAATTTTCATATCGTCCCATGCCTCAACAGTATAACAACCACGACTGTTCTACTATGTTATAACACTGTAGCCCTACCTGACTTAAGCAACTAAAGAAAAGATGCTTTTGAGTCAGACTTTATTGTTGGAGAAGGCTGGTTGGATGCCTCTGTCACAAAAGGTCCACGTTTATGTTTGAAATGATCACCAGCACAATATTGTGACCTTGATGCTGTCTGTCTTACAGTACAAAGGTGCTCATGTAAAACCAGGCTTTGCTGAGCATTTCTACAGTAACCCTGGCAGATACAAAGGCAGAGAGAACATGCTGGTAAGTCTAAACATCATTGCTTAAGAGAAACCCTCTCAGGATCTAGTGCACTGGTCACAGATAATGTAAACACCTGCTAGCTTGTCCTAACGGCCCTCTGATGAATTGTAGGCATGTCTATTCAGCCTCAAAGTGTTTGTGCCTTTCTCCTGCAGTATTATGACACCATTGAGGATGCGCTGGGAGGAGTACAGGAGGCCCACTTTGACGGTCTAATCTTCGTCCACTCTGGCATCTATACAGACGAGTGGATTTATATAGAGTCTCCAATCACCATGATTGGTGCAGGTAAGCATGTTCACTGAGAAGTGCCTAATACATTACCCTGATGCCTGTGCCGCATGCAATCAATATCTGTTTTAAAGAGAGATACTCTCTGAGCTGTGTTTATGTCTGCATGTTTGAGGGTGTTAATGTGGTTTTTCTCTGCTTCCTCCCTCAGCTCCTGGTAAAGTAGCAGATAAGGTGGTGATAGAGAATACTAGAGACTCAACGTTTGTCTTCATGGAGGGCTCAGAGGATGCCTATGTGGGATACATGACCATCAAGGTGAGCACAGATCTGATCTGTCCCCTGATTTATACACCTTTTTAAAAGAGAATGGCTGTTTATTGAAAACCCTGTTTTATGATAATATCCGAGGGCTCCAATGTTAAGTTATGTTGTCTCAGCAGGAAGTACCAGTAAGTTGAGGAAACGTTTATTATCTACCAAATGGAGTTAATGTGTGGTTTGAGGAGAATATGCTGTATGTAAGAAAAAAATCACAAATTAGGTCTTTGTAGTGATGGTCATCCGCTCCTAACAACAAAATTATCTGTGACTAGAAACTTTGTCTCCATCTTTTGAGAGTTGAAAAGGACGCTGTATATCGATAAGAGATATTCTTCCAGCTCAAAGCTGCTACATCGTCATGTTTTGGATGAATAATTTTTCCATTTGGTGGTGTTTTTGGTTTTGATTAAAGCTCCAACTAGAAGAAGACATCAGCTTTGAGGCCTTGGAAATTGTGACATTTTATAAACTTTAAATCGTGAAAAGAATCTGCAAATTAATCAATAATGAAAATCATATCTAGAAATTTCTGCTATATCGTTAGAGAGCTTAGGAAGCGGATATGTTGATTATAATCAGACCACTGTTGTGAACAGAGTGTGACTTGATGACATACAATCCCAGTTGCATCGTGCAACACTCTAGATTTGGGTTTATGATTGACTGATTTTTTTAGAAGTAGAAAAACACCTCTGTTTGTTTTTCTCTGCAGTTTTGCACGTAGAATTAGACCAACTGTAACATTTTATGAGAAAATATTATTCAGGAATACAAAAGAAAAGGTTTTCCATCTTTTGCAAATACTTACAAAGTCTCCTGTGGTGTAAAACATCACTGTTTCCACACTCGCTGAATTATTAGTGGCACTGCTGCCTCCAGTGAGGAGAGTCCAGTGTGGATGTGGTGGGTGGAAAGAAGCTCGATGTGTTGTCAGTAAGCTCAGCCTCTGTCTGAACCCTCTCTCCTCAGTTTAATCCTGATGATAAATCGGCACAGCACCACAACGCCCACCACTGTCTGGAGATCACCGTCAACTGCAGCCCCAACATCGACCACTGCATCATCCGCTCCACATGCACAGGTACCCCACCGCACTCACCCGACCACACATGAACACCTGCACATCTGTACCGGCACAGCCTGAAAAATAACAGAGTTGAATTAGCTCTTTGTTGACTGATGCAACATTAACTTTTAAAATAATTTGAGTTACTGCAGTATTGTTTTACATAATACTGCACAGGTGTATGTGTTTGTACTCTGGCTAACCTACTTTGGCTCTAAACTGTTACACAAAGTACACAGTGTCCTTCATTTAGGTTTCTGTCACTGACAGGGTTCCTCCAATGGAATTAAACCAAGGTTTAGGAATATGCTTGACTTTTAATAAAGTACTCCATTATCAATCGGGTGTTTCCACACAATCACTCATGTAAACTAAACATCTTGTAATATTTGACATGAAATGATCTCATCATTGTCTGCCAGCATCAAAATTGGCAAGAATTAAATGATCAGAACGTGACGGCACACATTGATTGCTGCTGGTTTAAAGGAATTCTGTGAATATCATCTTCCAGGATGAGAGACTTAATTTTTAATTTGGGTCTTGGACAAAAAATTTAATTAGCAGTTTTTCTTTTTTTCCCCTTCATTATGATGGTTTGCTCTCTCGGATGGAAAACTTCATGTTGTTGAGTCATAGCTGTTGAAAAATCTGGAAAATTGGGGCTAGTATTGCATTAAAACACTATATTCTGTGCATCACCTCTGTGCTCAAGTCAGGACAGTTGGTTAGCTGTTTGCATTTAGCAGCCGGGTAGACAGCAGAGTCGTGCGATATGTTTGGCTAAGGGCGATAACAGCTTGCAGAGCTAATGGAGTTAACGGCTAGCTAGCTTTTAGCTGGCAGCAGGACAGGTGGGCTGCAGAGTCATGTGACTCTGATGATGTGACTTGGTGTCATGAGATGTCACGCCACATGTAGCATCAATTAAACACATGTCCTGAGAGTAATTTCTTATTTGAAGTGTAACCAATTTGCTACTTTTTGTCTGTTGAATGCCTTTTGAGGGTGTTTTGACTGTTGTCCATTTGATAAAGTTAAGCAGTCATCACTTGCAGCTTTACAGTGATGTGACGTTTGTGTTTTCTTCTGTGTTTAGTGGGTTCAGCTGTGTGTGTGAGCGGCCAGGGAGCGTGTCCAACCATCAAACACTGCAACATAAGTGACTGTGAGAACGTAGGACTGTACATTACGGATCACGCACAGGTAAAAAAATAACTTGTTTTGCCATAAATGCAAAGTAAAACATAGTCGTTTTGCTCGGTGTGTGTTGACTCCATGTCTCGTTGTCTCTTTCAGGGCATTTACGAAGACAATGAAATCAGCAACAACGCGCTAGCAGGAATTTGGGTGAAAAACCACGGTAATCCCATCATTAGACGTAACCACATCCACCACGGACGAGATGTTGGAGTGTTCACCTTTGATCACGGCATGGTAAGCACACATCACATATGTCCTGTCACACATTTTTGTGTGAAGAAACATCACAGAACTTCTAACACGTCCTCTTCTTGTGTTTCAGGGTTACTTTGAGAACTGTAACATCCATAGAAACCGTATTGCGGGCTTCGAGGTGAAGGCCTACGCCAACCCCACAGTGGTGCGCTGCGAGATCCATCACGGGCAGACGGGGGGAATCTACGTCCACGAGAAGGGCAGGGGACAGTTTATAGAGAACAAAATCTATGCCAATAACTTCGCTGGTGTGTGGATCACGTCCAACAGTGACCCTACGATACGGTGAGGACACTACACACAGGAGACTGAAATATTCAGACGATCGAGTGGGTGCAAAGTGACATCTTACTGAAGGCTTCAAATTACGTAAAGGTCAACATCAGGGCTTGAGACGAATGGCGATCTTTCCTGGGATGCCTCTGGGCACCAGTGCTTGTACGTGCCTGCTACTTGGCCACAAGATGTCCCAAATATGATGCTTTAAAGTTCAGAGGCGACAGTAAACTCCTCGCATACCGGGGACCCACCTTATTTTCTCCCCGATGTAATTATGAGCAACAAATCTGAGTTGAAAACAGCAGGAGGAGAGCTAGTTAGTCATTAGCTGTGAGCAGCCAGTGGGCAGCAGGGTCATGCTGTGTTTTGGCTAATTGAATTGAAGCTATTGAAAGCTAATGGCTAACAAAGCTAGTAGATGTGAAACTGATATGAAGCATTGAAAAATACATTGTCATGTAGGAAAATAAATTTTTTAGCACCTATTCCAAGACTGTTATTGTTTTGTTTCTAGGGGAAATGCTATTTTCAACGGTAACCAAGGAGGCGTGTACATATTTGGAGACGGACGGGGTTTGATAGAGAGTAACGACATCTACGGTAACGCTCTGGCGGGAATCCAGATCCGAACCAACAGCTGCCCCATCGTACGGCACAACAAGATCCACGATGGACAGCACGGCGGCATCTATGTGGTAAATGTCTTTCCTAAATATCTGTGTGGAGTTTAGTTCAAATGAAAGCTTGAACTCACCTCGTCCAAAGCGTGTTTGACAGCTGATCCCGCTTTGTGTTTCAGCACGAGAAGGGCCAGGGGGTGATCGAGGAGAACGAGGTTTACAGCAACACGCTGGCTGGAGTCTGGGTGACCACGGGCAGCACTCCTGTCCTCCGCAAGAACCGCATCCACAGTGGCAAACAGGTAACACTGTGAAGGCTAAACACATTTGTGTAAAGGTGTGTCAGTAAATAACCTTGTATTGAACCTACAGCATGACCATCCGGCTTTTTTTCCCCGTAGGTTGGCGTGTATTTCTACGACAACGGTCACGGTGTGTTGGAAGACAACGACATCTATAATCACATGTACTCTGGTGTACAAATAAGGTAATGATGACCCTCTTTGAGCAGTTTAATCAAAGAACAGAAGCACATAATCTGACTTTAAACATCAGCATGTTACCGATTTCTATAGTTTTATTTCGACTCACATGATTGTTGGATCTCAACAGGACGGGGAGCAACCCAAAGATCAGGCGCAACAAGATCTGGGGAGGCCAGAATGGAGGGATCTTAGTCTACAACTCAGGTCTGTATTTGTCTCTCACACATGTACGTTTATTATGTGTTCTTGTGCTGAAGATCCTGCTGTTTGATTTCACAGGTCTGGGCTTTATCGAGGACAATGAAATCTTTGACAACGCCATGGCCGGGGTGTGGATCAAGACGGACAGCAACCCCACGCTGAGGAGGAACAAGATTCATGACGGCAGAGACGGAGGCATCTGCATCTTCAATGGAGGCAGAGGTACGAGCCTGACATTTTCTTCCTTTTCGCTCGATATCTGCCTGAAACTTTAACCTATTATTACACTTGACTGTTAAGATTCACACACTAGAATTAAGGCATCTTTTTACCTGTTGGTATGTATTTGTTCTCATGATTTTGCTGATGTATTTCTGTAATCTGCAATCTTTTTCTCCGCAGGTCTGCTGGAAGAGAACGATATCTTCAGGAACGCTCAGGCCGGCGTGCTCATCAGCACCAACAGCCATCCAATACTCCGCAAGAACCGCATTTTTGACGGCTTCGCTGCAGGTTGGCTTTCAAACTCAACTATCAGAACACATAACATCCTAATCCAGTGACTTCCAACCGTTTGATTAAAGGACTTAGTTTATGTCAGTGAGCAAACTAACCTCTGACTAAGTGATATATTTTATGGATAGTTCATATTATACTCTGTCCATAAAATGCCAGAAAAAGGCAGCTTATAAACTGAATAAATGGTGAATATAATAACTGCCAGAATGTGGTTTAAATTAAGTGAAACGTTACTTTGTGAACAGACTGTTTGCTGTGAATATTGCATCAGTTCCTTGATATTTCTAGGAACTTTTTACACTTAAGTTTGAATTGGGTTTCTTTTTAATTTTGAAAAAGTGACCAGTGTGTTAGTTTTCATCTCCTCGTGGTGCTGATTTTCTTTTTCCTCTCCAGGTATTGAGATCACTAACCACGCCACGGCCACGCTGGAGGGCAACCAGATCTTCAACAATCGCTTCGGGGGGCTGTTTCTGGCCTCGGGAGTCAACGTGACCATGAAAGGTAACTTTGCGTGCAGTTAAGCTTTGCCCCATTTGGTTACGATCTGGTTTTATCATCCTTCTCATCGCTCTCCTGTGTTTACTCTCTGTCCCTCCTCCTTCAGATAACAAGATTCTGAATAACCAGGATGCCATTGAGAAGGCGGTGAGCAGAGGACAGTGTCTCTACAAGATCTCCAGCTACACCAGTTACCCCATGCACGACTTCTACAGGTAAACTGAGTCGCAGTCAATCAGAACTGAAAAGAAGCCATCTGCACTCATCTCAGTATTCAACTCCACATTGTCTAATCTAATTCTGTTTTGTCTCGTCTCTCCAGATGTCACACCTGTAATACAACAGATAGGAACGCCATCTGTGTAAACTGCATCAAAAAGTGCCACCAAGGGCACGATGTAGAGTTTATACGGCACGATCGGTAAGACATTCTGGTTCTTTTCAGACATTGTTTTTGTATTTGTGCCGTCCTGTTCTATACAACCCTGAATCCAAATAAGCTTTGGCTGCTGTGTATTACATTAAAAAACAGAATTTGATCATTTTGTTAATCTTTCTTGACACCTAGTCAAACAAAAACAGTACAAATATGATATATTTAATGAAGATGAGCTCAGGAAACCTCATCAAACCGTGATTTACACATCAGCATTCCAACTGTTTTGGAATCAGGTTTGTTCCTGATTTTCTTTCACTCATTTAAAGACACTCCGGTTCATAACCCCTGACCTCTGCCCCCCTGCAGGTTTTTCTGTGACTGCGGAGCGGGAACGTTGTCCAACCCGTGCACGCTGGCCGGAGAGCCCACACACGACACAGACACTCTGTATGACTCGGCGCCGCCCATCGAGTCCAACACGCTGCAACACAACTGAAGGCACCGGCCTTAGTTACACTCTCACATTAGCATACAAACACATTACACTGCACACAGACACACACATACACGTACTCACACACACACACGCAGTTACATACACACATCCACTTGCAGCCATAAGGACCCAGAGAGACTCTGTGATTGCGGCGCTCTCAGACGGGCTCGAGGTGAAAGAGGCTGCAGAGGAAGCAGCTTCCTGCCCGCTGCAGTGGGACACGCTGCAGCGGGGCCAGTCTCCACTAGAGGGAGCAGTGGAGCTGACAGAACGGCCACAAGAGATTCCTCACGAGTATTTCTTAATGCAGTCTGGAGACAAAGTGAAGATGGGAAGAGAAGGGCTGCCGATCGGCAGCCAGCGAGAGAAGATCCCTCCCCCCCCTCGGCGTTAATCCTCGGCCCATTTCTTCTTATTCACAAGAACTGCTGTCAAAGAGACTTCCTGCTTCCTCGCAGCTGTCATCCCCATTGGCTGCCCAGGCAGTTGTAACTAGGCAACGGATGGGCGGATGTTGCTCTGTTGTGTGTGGATAAAGGAGCAAGGTTGTGTGTGTGTGATGGAGCACTTGGGCTTTTTTAGAAAAAAAAAAAAAAAATGTTCTGATCAATGGATTTTATTTCAATGCTTTCTCATGTAGTTTTGTATTTTCAAGCAAAAAGCTGACTGTATTTGAATGTCTTTTATTTTATTATATATTATTATAATTATTATTATTATTTTCTTTGGTTAGCGTCCCTCCTCCCACCCCGACACAGAGGCAAGCTGCAGACACTCCGACGTCCCAGTGGTGAAGTTCTTTCTGTGAAAGAGAATCTCGTTTAAACACTACAAACCCTCTCCAGTATATTAGCTTAAATGGCAGGTGGAGGGGCTCCACAGTTGTATAAAGGTGCGTATGTGAGTGTGTAAATGTGTGTTGTGTACAGTGGAAGTTGTGTGTGTGCGTGTATATGTTTATAAGTTGATGCAGTCAGTGTTTCGTGGAGAGGGTTTCAATAGGGGGCGTCAGAGCTCCTTTGTACTGGAACCGACAAGTCAATCTGCAGTCCCCCATTCCCTCCCCTCCCCCCCCGTCCTCCCCCCTCCTCCTCTCCCCGTGTATCGTGGTGACTGTGGCTCCTCATGCAGCCTGAATCGTATGCATGTACCATAACATCTAGACTTAATATATTGTGAAGTATTCAATAACCATTATGTAGATGCTAGTTGGAATTCAAAAAGGGGTATACTTTCTTAGAAAGACAAAAAAAGAAAACAGGAAACTGGCCATTTCTAAGAAAATAAAACTTTATTAGATCAGAGGTGTCTGTCTTTAAATTCACATCCCACAGAACTGACATTACTGGTGTTGTAAGATAAAATGCTGCTGAAGAACCTTGGGGGAAGTTCAGCAGGTGAATAATTGTATTGGAAACATTATTCAGAAAATGGACCAGCTGATGATCTCTTGGGTTTTGATTTCAGCATCCATTTGATTGTTTTGAAACATGAACCTATTGATGATTTATAATAACACTGACTTGCTGTTGCTCCTGTTAAACTGTGTTGCTCTTATAGATGCTTTTCAGCAACAAAATACAGAAGACACAGGTGCTTTTAGTAGATTGACCGACAATTGTTTTGATGAACTTTTCAGGGTCAAAAAAGTCAAAATTCAGATTTCTTTCCTACTCTTGACAGCAATACCGTGATATCTTTAGGTTTTGTTCCTACTCCTTAAATCCTAATGCTTTAAAGAAGTAAAAAGAGGTTAATAATTAGTATCTGTAGATACAAGTAGTACAAGTCTGATGTAATGTGACTGATGCTTCTGATGCGATTACCCAGCCCATGATGCTCAAAAAACAAACTCACAGCACACCGAGTAATGACTCTTTATTGAAAAACTATACAGTATAAGAGCATTAGTGTGGCTGTCTACAGTAAATGAACTCTGACCTTTGCAGGTCACAATGAATACATGATTGAAAGTTTAAGTATCAAGCTGTTTTAGAGGGAACGCAGCGTGAAAGCATCTCTGTGATGTACGTGTTATTCTTGCCGACGAGCTCTTTCTTCATCCTCCTGAGCGCCGTCTTCACCTCCTCTTCACTCATTGTGTCGGAAGGAAGCGACTTCACCTTCTCCAGGAAGTCTTGGATCAGGTTTTCCCCTGCCTGAAGGGACAGACAGTGCATCAGGTTTACAACAGCAGCAAACTGGAGGACTTACAATGACCCTTAAAGGACCAACACATAAGAAGTGATGGTGGTGGATTGTGGGAAAACGGAGCCCTACTTGTCTGTCAGTCCGTCGTCTCTTGGCCTCGGGCTCCTCCACTTGCTCCGACTTCTCCCCTGCAGGTTCCTGGAACTCCTCCAGCTCCTCCGCCTTCTCCTTCGCCATGGCAACCACCGCTGGCGGGAAGGCAGCCAGCTCGGCGACGTGGATCCCAAAACTCTGGTCGCACACACCTGGACGTACAGTTAGAGCCGAAGATTCAAACGTAGACAAGGAAACTCGGTTAAAGAGAATGTTGACAACAATAATCTTGACTCAAGGTCCACCGACTTGTGTTTCTGCTCATTTTAGTTAACTTGTTTTGTTTAAACACCACGTTAATAACAAAAAATACATGTTTTAACTCAAACTTTACTCCAGTAAAATATTCTTTTTTAATAATTCAACATTTTTTTTATATTTTAGCTTCTTAAATGGGAATTGTTCTGGTGTATTTACTTGGCTATGACAGTATAGTGAATATCTTTGGGGTTGAGGGTATTTGAGGACGCCATCTGGTGCTTTTAGAAATACCGATCATCATCATTTACCATTTTATAAACCAAACAACTAATCACCGAATCAAGAATATAATAGAAGTATAAAAATAATTGTAGAAATAGTCATTGTAGCAAAAAACCCTAAACCCATCACATTACTGTACCTCTGTAAAGACTTCTTCCTTTTTATCCAGTTAGATTAATACACTTGGAAATGTATAAACCTGCATTAACAACATGTGGACGTGTGTTGCGGTCTGACCTGGTTTGACTCTGTACAGCATGGTCAGCGTGTTGTGGGAGGTCAGCGCTGTGACGTGCAGGTTGTGGACGGTGGACTGCTGCGCCGCCAGCGCCGTCAGCTCGTGGAAGTGAGTGGCAAACAGGCAGAAGGAGCCGATTTTGGAGGCGATGTGTTCGCTGATGGCCCAGGCCAGACCGAAGCCGTCGTACGTGGACGTGCCTCTGCCGAGCTCGTCGATAATGATGAGTGAGTTCTTGGTGGCCGAGCTGGAGGGGGGGCGAGCAGTGATGATGAGAAAAGGCTTGTTTGTCAGCTTCGGTTTGAACAAGCTTTCGTGTGCCTCATCTTACCGCAGAATGGCGGCCGTCTCCAGCATCTCCGACATGAAGGTGGAGACTCCTTTGACCTGGCTGTCTCCTGCTCCCACCCTGGCCAGGACGCTGTCGGTCACGCTGAGCTCCGCCTTCTCGCATGGCACGAAGCAGCCGATCTGAGCCATCAGGGCGATCACACCCACCTGGCGGATAAACGTAGACTTGCCGCCCATATTTGGTCCTACAGACAAAAGAAGAGAGGAGATGTAACGCACTGTGTATGAGTGATGATGAGGTACAAGACAGAGAGAAACAAAGGATTTTACACAGTAACATGTTGAGGGAACGTCGTTTTCATCGTCTTATTTTTTGTAGTTTGGGCCGTCAATATGTAGTAGGAGAGCATTTTCCACCTCAGGGGACCAAGAGTTTGTTCTCCTGTTTGTGTACACTGAGTTTTGAATCTGTCAGCATTCTTATCTTGCAATTTTCCAAATGCGGTGGAAACAAACAGGAATGTGTTGAAGGGACTTTTGTTTCATAGAGTTCAGTTGCTTTTCTGGAACCAATTGGTCAAAATTCTGAGAATAAGAACACAAGATAACCAGAATGGAAACCTCTGATACCTAACGGCATAGAAAACAATCGGGCACGGTTCACGGGAGGTTAACATCCCAAATTCACCCGCCTTTAGCGTTGATACTCTTATCACAATAACAGTGATCCAAGTGTTTCGGGCACCTGTGATAATGTAGAAGCTCTTCTCTCCCTGGACGAAGGCGATGTCGTTGGGGATGAAGGCGGTGTCCGCGTCCGTCTCCATGCAGGGATGTCTGGCCTGCAGCAGCTCCATGCGCCTACAGCCGTCGGCCAACAGACGGGGTCGAACGTACGGCACTGGAGCCGAGACGGACGCCACGGCGAAACTCACCACCGCATCCAGCTGCGCTATCACGTCGCTCAGCGTCTGGAGCGGATCCACGTAACCTGGTGGTTCAAAGAGTTCCGCACAGGGATTATTATTCTGCGTGTTGCACAAAGTCTTCCTCTGTGTGCTGAACTGAATGAATCAATTACTTAAAAAAGGGTCACAAAATGCCTTCTAATTAAGAGACGATCACCCTTTGTCTGCCCATCTGTCTAATCAATGTCATGCTGATGGGACACAGCGAGCACCATGTGATGAACAATTCACCTGAGGCAATGTTGATGATCTCCTTGACGATGGCATTCTGCGCCTCCTCGTACTCCTCCCTGTTCTTGGAATACTCCTCGTTTATGGAGCTCAGCTTGCTGCAGACATGTGAGAGAGAACAGACCGTCAGCTGACCGGAGGGGCAGAGGGGTTTACCGAGGCCGGCGCCAGGTGTCTGACGGACCTGTTTGTGAAGCGCACGCCGTTCTTCTGCACGTCCAGCGTGGTGAATTTCTTGTTGTTCCTCAGACTCTTCTCCTCCTTGCAGGTGACTCTCAGGTAAAAACCCAGCATGGCGTTCGACTCCAGCTTCACCGTCTTACCGGCATCCAGACCTGAAACCCAACGTTACTCGGATGAGTTCAAACTGAGACTCAGACAACAGTCAAGCATCAAAAGACAAAGACTTGTCCGCTCCATCTGACCATCCATCACGCCACATGTATACGGCTACCATCCACTGTCTCATTTAGGTCAAAACCAAAGCTCATGACTATAAGTCAGAAGATCAGAATAGGTGTGAAGCCACCATGAAATTTGTACAAAGGGCGTCTTACTCACTTAAAATTGATTTAATCTGCAACTGCTGTGTCTGTTATTCTGTGAAATGAGCCGTCACATGCTTGTGCTCTCGGCTTTGTTTATATTTGCTTGACAGACTGTAACGTATGTGACATATGTCCCACTGCTCAGAGGATTATGAGGCATGCCGGCTTGCATACAGCAAAAATACGACATCCTCGTGTTGGGACATATTTAAGTTTTTTTTTTGGCATATTAAATAGTATGGTAGAACGAGTACTGGGACACAGTCGCCAACGAACACAAACACTGACACAACCCTACTAAGAAGTGAGTGTGTGTGTTTGCGTCACCGCTTCCACTAATAAAACTGAACAAAAATACAGGTTACCTTAGTGCTGGAGGTGTGTGTGTGTGTGTGTGTGTGTTGTGTGTAATCACCTAGCTCCTTGGCTGCACTGTTCAGCACGGCCTGCATGCTCTTTTCCAGGTCGTCCATCTTTTCCCTCAGCTCACTCAGCACCGGATCAAACGACGGCTTCACCAGGAACTCGTGGTGGTCAATCTGCACGTGACGCAAAACATGCAAAGAAAAGAAACCCACGTTAAAACAAGACAGTGGAATTGATGATGTGTGAATATAATGGACATGCGTATATGAAAAGTTGAGGAAAGACCTGGTTCATGTCCAGAGTGGTTTCAATCATCTCCTGGTACTTCACAAAGTCGTTCTGCATGTCTCTGAGAGGAGACAGGAACACGGCCTCCAGCAGGACCTCGTAGCTTCCTGCAACACACAATAAATCCAAACAGGCTGATTATACAAGTGTAAGATGATGGCCCCTGTGCTTTACTGCCATAATCAGCATACAGATGTGAGAGTGCATGCATCTTCTCATGTGACTCTCAGCAGAAGAGTCCCAAAAGGTCTGAATTATTGCTTGAAGATTCTCACTGATCAAACCGAAACTCCATCCTAAATGGCGGTCTTCTTCAGACTGCACTATGAAACCAATTTAGTGTGAGGCGTCCTTTCTTTACTCAAGAGCGTGGAGCTTCACGATCACATTGTATCACACTCGTCCTTAAAAACCTCTGCCCCTCAGATTCATCCCGCTTGATAAGAATGTCTCTAAAAGGGAGCAGTGTGTCCAATAACCGAGTTGAGTTTTTAAAAGTCTGACCGGCCAATTCTGATTTTATTTCCTTCTACAAACTATGATACGGAAACATTTTACAGCCTTTTTTTAATTGAAAGTTCAGCTAACACACTGATCAGAAGAACACGTTGTAGAGCACTTTACCTGAGTATCTCTCTAGGGCAGAGACGAGCGCAGGGATGTGGCTCACAGCCTGGTAGACGCGGTAGCAGTCCTGCAGCGTTGCGGTGTGACGGTGGAACTTCTTGGCCAGGCGGTGGAGATCGGGGAACCGCCGCAGCAAGTCCTCCTGACAGGTCTGCCTGAGCTCCGAGTCGCACACGAAGCTCTCCACCAGGTCCAGCCTCACAGAAAAAAAGTCACAATTATACTCGATTTAGAGCTTTCATATGCAGCGAAAATCGAGATTTAAAAAAAAATATATATATATTTGGTTGCGGCCCAAAATGATTCCAATTCAAGACTTATAGCCAACATCTATCGGACACATCTAAATAACAGCTGTAGCTTCTACATCTGAAAGACTTCAACTTTCACAAGCTTCCTGACCCAGATACTGAAGGTCTGGTTCAACTCAAAGTTTGAAACTTTAAATTATACTCACATTATGTTCAGCATGTTCAAGTTTCAAGAACTAACTTAAAACCAAAGATTTCAAGAGTAGAGTTCCGTTAAGAAACAACTGTCAGCTTTTATTTAGCTCATACCATCTATTTAAATATGTTTCTGGACATCTCTTGATCTCGACAATTGATTCCCATCATTGTATTACCTCTCCTCTATTTTGGTTTTGTCCATGAGCGGCTGTTTGATCCACTGGCTGACCAGCCGCTGACCCTGCGGCGTACGACACTTGTTCAACAGACCGGCCAATGAATGAGCTCCACTGGTGTCCTCAGGTGATCCCTGCAGGAGACGATTCCAAGCAGTGAGTGTCAAAAGCAAAAAACACAAAAACAATCTCAACAATGGAGTGTGCAGCTATCATCATGAGCACGTGCAAAACATCCACCAGTCGAGGACATCCTGTGATAAGCACACCTGTGGAAAATGTGTCAGCAGCTACCAAAGACGAGGTTGACTAATGAGGCCGTAACAATACAAAGAAGCTTCTTAGTTACAGAGCAACTCAGGAACGGTTTCATTGAGCCCGTGTGTGAATAGAGCGGGTCACTGTCTGGAGAACTCACAGCGAGCGAGTGGGCTCATCGATGACACTGCATATCTAGTATCGTACACACTGTTCCTTCCGCTAAAACCACAAATATCAGCCTGTTTTTGTACAGCTTCCGCATACGTGGCCAGATTTTTTAAAAGATATGATATTATTGGATGTTTACTTCAAGACTTGTAACTTCCACCAATGGAACAAAGAAAACTCACTGCTGTTTAGTTTCTCTGATGTCATTTTTTAATATCTCTCAGAAGTACAGATTTAAAAACCAGGACTAACCAAACTACATGAATTGGAAGACACCAGAAGAGACAAAAGAAAACCCGGGTCCTGTCACTGACCTGGAAGAGGTTCAGAGCCCTCACAGCTGCGTTGTCCAGCCGCATGTACTGACCCAGGTCCAGAGTGGTCAGACCGAAGGAGTTGAAGTTGGACTCGTCAGAGAGCAGCTCCAGGAAACGTACCACCGCAGCCAAGCACGACATGGCCACCTGAGAACGCAGCAACACGCGGACGCTTAATATACTTTTATTCTATTCGACCCATTCTCCTGATGTTGTTCATGCAACAGACTGTTCTGTGCATGAGTAGTATCTTTCAGTCTCACATTTTCTTTATTGGATATCAGTAGATAAACTTGTGCAACATGTAGAAGTGTTTAACAGACTTCTTAAATGTTGTAAAAATAAAAAAAAAAAGAATATATGATAAGAGGAATCAGGTCGTCCTGTTCTGTGAATCAAAAACAACAAAAAAAGCTGTGATTAAATTACCTCCTTGAATAAGAGCTCTGTGTCATTATTGCCTATCCTTGATGGTATCACATGAGAAAGAATCTCTGGTGATTTCAGTCTTTTTTGCTCATCTCAAGTAGCACAGTCTTAAGTGTCAGGAAGCTCTTTGTGTTGGTCACCTGCTTGTCAAGCTCAGGGAGAGTGTTGCTTGCCACAGTCTGTCCTTTCTTGGCCCTCAGCAGCCTGTTGAGATCCTGGACCATGTCCTTGCTGCTGAACTCGGCTCTCTTCCTGTCAGAGACCAGCACGCCTCCACGCTGGACCACCTGCACAAAACACAGATACAACAAGAATGTCTTTGCATCATGAAGTCCAGTTAAAGCAAGTGTCATGACTGCTGGTTTGTATTTTTCTCAACATAAAGCTGCCTGTGAAAAACACACAGATGCTCGACACATACCTCCCGGAGTTTACTCCCATCTGTGTTGCCTTCACCCTGAGCTAGGAGACACTCTTTGGGGCTGATCTGGACGAGCAGAGACTCCAGGTTGGAGAAGATCTCGTTGTCCGGAAACTCGCACACTCCCATCGTCCTCTGGGCGGCGTCCACATAGCCGACCCCGACCACGCGCTGTCCGTCAGCACCGGTGGCGTGGCGCACCGCCACGACTCCTGCACAGCCTTCGGCTCCGGTTCCAGCGCCAAACAGGATGTCTTCAAACTGAGTCAAGTTTCCTGGAGAGGCCTGAGAGAAAGACAGAGATTATAACTACTGGTTTATCTGAACCTGCCATAACGTAATGTCTGTGGATTTTAAACTGCTGTCTGATACCACAAGCTGTTTTAAGATTTTGCCTCTGGCCCTGAGAAACTGTGACGGCCGATTCACTACTTTCTGCAGCCACAATTACTGAACACTAGCTTCTAATGAGAATAATGAGAATTGCAGCCCTGCTGACATGTTTACAGCATTTTAGTTTGATGCAACTCTGAGGGAGTTGCTAATTATCAGACTATGTGATGAATCTGAGCTTTTTGTTTTAAGTATATTTTTGAGCCTTTGTTGTAATTACAGCTGAAGAGATGACAGGAAACAGGACGAGAGAGAGGGGGAGTGACACGCGGCAAAGGGCCCCAGGCCGGGACTCGATCCCGGGGCCGCCACAGCGAGAACAAAGCCTCTGCACATGGGACGCCCGCTCTACCAAATGAGCTAAACGGCTCCCCGAATCAGAGCTTTTTAATGCATTAAGCATGGAGACATGACCCAAACTGTTCTCTGCAGACTGTCAGGTAACAACAGTGGTTACATACCTGATGAAAGTGGTTAATCAGGCCTTCCCCAAAGCAATAACATATCATGGCCGCCTTGGATTGGTGTGTATTATAGATATAGGCTGTATATTCTGAACAGTGAAAGCACTAAATAAAGGCATGCAGACCTACAGGAGCATTATAGTGAAGAACATCTAGAAAAACACAAAGTTCACGGTACTGGCACAATGGAAGCAGGTCAATAACAATAACAACAGCGTCCATCTGCACTGAACAACAGACTCCACGGTGACACTCCATCATCATCATCATCATCTTCATCACCTTGTACTCGATCCTCCAGTCGTGCTCCTTGCTGCTCTTGCTCTGGTTCTTGTACACCTCCACTCTGTACTGTCTCACCAGCAGCAAGTCTTTCACAAAGGCCTCGAAGTTGGACTTGCTTAGCACCACACTCTCCAGCTTACGACTCCCTGCAAAAACCAACAGATTCATATTAGAAAAACAAGCGCCGACATTTTCTGCAAAGCTCCCTGTGACGCGACCCAGCAGGACTAAGCTAGCTAGCAGATGCATTTGTAGCTAGATTAGCTTGCGGCTGCATCTTGTGCACGCATTAACAACACGCAGCTGAGTTAGCTTGAAACAGCAAACGCAGCCTGTCAACACCCCAGAAGCTCCAGCTAGCTTTTTTGGTTTAGCTAGGCTACAGAGATTACCTGAGCCCAGATGTTTGATGACGCCATTCGTCTTGAAAACTTCCTTCGCCGCGAATATGGCGTCTTTTCCGTGAACCGTGTAGTAGTCGTTACGGTCGAACACCCTGAAAGTGGTGTCCGGTTTCTCCGGCATGGAGAAAACGAAGTTTAGGAAGCCGTGCTCGGCTGCACTGTCCATGGACAGGTTCTGTTTCGGCTGCACCGCCATGCTGGAATCTCCCGCCACCGCCAGGAACAAACAGGAAGTGACGTTTTTCCTTCTTCGTCTTCTTCGTTGTTTTTTTAATGTCTTTTACGATGCATACCGCCACCTGCTGTACTGTAGTATGTAGCGTGGGGATTAAATTAAATTAAATTAAATTAAATTAAATTAAATTAAATTAAATGCAAATAAAATAGGAAACATAAAAAAACAAATTAAATTAAATTAAAATTAAAATTAAAATTAAAATTAAAATTAAAATTAAATAAATTCAAAATTAAATTCAATACATAAAAATAAAATAGGAAAAAGAAAAAGAAAAGAAAAGAAAATGAAATTAATTAATTAAAACAACCGCAAAAGTTAAGTTATTTTATTGTTCAATTCATCCATTAAACGAGACATATGGAGTGCTGTAGGTATGGCGTGTTTTTGTAGGTTAAACCAGAAGCATCGTCCTACTCACTCGAGAGAAAGCCTATTGGATTTCGGGATATTGCCGAAAATAAGATGTGTAGAAACCATCAGCATATGATACTTGTTGTTCAGTTCAACAAGTTAATCTTCCCAGTTGAGCTCCACTGTTGTGATTTTCAAATCATAAATTAAATAGAGGTCAAAAGCTAACGTTAGGCTGTAAACTGAACACTGCATCCTACCATTAAGCGTGTGATACACAATTTCTAGACATATACTTAAAAGAAAGTACTTAAACAAAGCTATTGTGTGTTTCACAGCTCGTGTCCTTCCTTGTGGCGATAGTCCCAATAGACACAAGACTAAGTGTAAAACACAAAGGTGATTACATGCTTTTATGTGAGACTGATGTGACAGGTCAGCTCCTAAGAAACACAGTCATTCCTATTCCAAGAAACAGGCACGACTAATGTCATCATCTTCAGTCTGCGTATTCACACTGTTTTGGTCCATTGTCAACTTTTAACTGTCCGTGTAAGGAATTACACAAGATTATGGTTGATCTCTGGATGCAGTGATGCTGTTAATTATTCTCACAAGACATGTTGTTAGTCAAACTAACGATCACCTACTGGGTGTCATATTAATCTACCAGTAACCATATCGGCAAATTAAAGAGTTCAGATCCATCTGAATCATAGAAAGTGAGCTTTGTGTAATATTAAAATAAACTTTACCACTGCTTCTGGAAAGGTCAACTGCTTTGGAGTTTTTCAACTGTTTTTTACATGCTGCAAGCACAGCAGCAGACATGTCGATATCTTGAATTAAGCATTCAAAACTGCCCCATAACATTTTCTAATGATCCCTTAGCATAAAAGAACAGCTCAGTGTGACGGGAATATTGTTAGTTTTGCAGGTATTTCTTGATAAAACGCCAATGTTTTTGGCAAATCAATATTTTGTGACTTGATGATGAAAAATAAAGGGATCATCAAGTTATTACAATTCAGTATGAGGGAGCCGTGAATCCATTTACCACATTGGATGGTAAGAAATCCAGCAGTTAAAGAGATATTTCACTAAAAAACCACAAATGTGAACCTTTTTGTGTGAAGGCCTGTTGGTGGCTCTCATCGAGAGGACCAAGATTACGATGAACGTGATTTAGCGCCGGCGTCACATGATGACAGTGGTTCTGATATGCTGTGCGTTTTTTGCACATGTGTTCCTTTTTCCTGCAGCAGTGTTTTATATTTAAGAAAAAATAGGCCCACAATTTTTAAGCTCCTTGCTGAATCTAGATTGCTGATTTAAAACTGATGAATCGACACCGTTGTGTCATCGATCGCTCAATTTACACATTCACACACTCGGGAAGAGAGGAGATTAAAACAAAAATAAAAAGTAGCGGGAACCAACAAATGTTTGACATTTTTTTAAACATTGTTTAAAACAGTCTGGAAATTCATCTCCTTTGAATCAACTAATCAATTAATCGACTAATTGCTGGAGCTCTTGGATGCGCCCCTGCCCCTCTAAAGGTCTCTGCACGGCCCTGCTCGTGGGGAAACATCAGGACTGCAGGATTTAAGAAAGTTAATCTTAAAATTGCCTTAATATGCAGAACTGTCTGAGCAGCCTGAGAAGTCATGAGCTGGTTGTGCAGCTTGTGGAGTGACATCAGAGCTCATGAGTGGAGAGGATGATCTGTCATGAGATGGGATGCTGAAAATTCAGCAATGTTCCACCTTGCTGAAGACGAGGAGGATGAAGAAGGAGGAGGGGGATGATGATGATGAAGAGGAGGAGGGGGGTCTGTTCTCTGATGACATTTAAACCTGCTGACGAAATTGTGCGTGACGTAGGCTGCACCTTGACGAATGGGAGCCTGATGCGCACGCTGCGGCGGGCACAGGCTTTATAAACGCGCTGAGCGCCGGACACAGCAGAAGACTCCAAAACCTGCCGGCTGACTGAACTTCCAGGACCTCCTCGTCTCGTCTCCTCCTACCTCCAGAGTCCAACCAGCCAAAACCAAACAAACAAACAAACAAAAAAAAGCGCTCCGACATGAACGGCCACTGCAACGGAAAGATCAGCGAGAGCTTCGGCGAGCTCATCATTGACAGCATGAAGTCCGCCGCGCACCACGAGCAAGAGACGTCCCGCAAGGAGGCCGAGGACCAGTCCCGCTTACCTGCGCTCGAGGCCGCCTACACCAGCATCCTCAGCGAGCTCGGGGAGGACACGGACCGGCAGGGGCTTCTGCGCACGCCGCTGCGCGCAGCCAAGGCCATGCAGTTCCTCACCAAGGGCTACCACGAGACCGTGGAGGGTGAGTGACAGGTGTCCTCCGCAGTGGGAGATGCGCGTGTGTCCTTAATGTGATGAGGCCATGTTGGGTTTCATGTTTTGGAGGGATGTTGAATCACTTTTAATAGTTTGGGGTCGTTTTTAATGTTTGATTACAAGTAAAAATGTAAAAAAATCATTTTTTTTTTCATCCTTACATATTATTTGTGGCATATTACAGCAGCTATATAAGATGAAGATGAGTTAAGAGAGGTCAAGTGGTAACAATTGGGATTGTGTGTGATTTGTGACTCCTTTAAAGGAGGATGTCTTCAAGAAACTGAAACAAGTCCGGTTGCCTTCCATACAGCACTTAGAATTACCATGATGATTGACATCTTTAAAGCATAAGTTCACCCAAACAAAATTTAAAAATCAAGTTACTATCTGCTCACCCCCGATGCCGATGGGAAGTCAGGTGAAGTTTTGTAGTCCACGAAACATTTCTGGAGCATCGCAGCAAAAGAAAAGAAAAAACAGAACATGGGTTCGTACAGCTCGTGAAAGCATAATCCAAGTCTTCAGTAGCACCGAGATCCCAAATCGATTTGAAGAGATGTTATTCACACACTTCTCAAAGTGCAAAGTCTTC
>CAEMYA010000238.1:440582-452665 GCA_903131615.1 Diplodus sargus | reverse complement strand
AGAGGCCAGGGGTCACGGACTGATGCCAGTCTGTGTTTAATGACAGATTAATCATTAGGATCTGGGTCCTAATCCTGCTGCTGCTGCTAAATTTATACTACAAACCAGACCAGTTATTTCTTGTCGCTGTAATACGAATACGGTGCAGATTTATCGCAGATCGTGAGCTCAGGATAAGTTCATGTTAGCTTTGAAGCGGTTGAGTGCTAACATTAGCTCCTGAGCTATCAGCTACGTTGGTTTAACTCGAAATATGACCTGATGTCCCTCCAGATATTTCAATATCCATCATCTTTTCAGTTGCTGGTCAAGCGTCGAAATTATAACAATTTGTCAGATTTTCCTACGTTTATACAACTCACAACGTAGAACACAGCTCGATACAACAGTTTGCTCGTTATATCGCCCGCACGATGAAAGTTCAAATCGATAAGTGAACGAAAGAGAGATGAATTACATTCTGGAAAACGTGTATTGCTAGCCGGCCAGTCAGACTGAACATCCTCTTGAAAAGCAAAACTTTCGATCACAAACAAAGATGAATCACGTGCTCTGCTTTGTGCTCTTGTCTCTGCAGGATTGTCGAGATCTACAGTCGGAGGCTTCAGGGTAAGCGTCCAAAAGAAGTGATTCAACATTTACAACGTTTACACGTGCGTTCGATTGCAGTCCGTATTCACACGTGTCGTTCTTTGTTTCCTTCAGTTCAAGAGCGTCTGACCAAGCAGATCGCCATGGGAATACTAGAGGCTCTGCAGCCTAAGGGCGTGGCTGTGGTTATTGAAGCAGCGTGAGTACACACACACACACACACACCACCTTCTTCATCATCATCATCATCATCATCATCATCTGTAAGATTTAAAGCTGCCTTACACCTCACATGCTTTAATGCGTATTCCCCTGTGACGCTTGCAACTTTTTTTTACCAATACTTTTAAATTTAAAGACGGCTAATGTAGCCCCTGTAGCCTCAAGCAGAGCTGCAGATCGGGCTACAATGGTCTGGTTAGCTCACTTCTTTCCAACTCCAAACTCCTGTGTTGTTGTCATTTTCCATCTTGTCGTCAGTCCCAAAAGATACTGACTTCTTTCCATGTATGTTAGCTAGATTGGAGGAGTTCCCCTTTAAACACGTGTTCTGCAGGTCAAAGACTTTCCCAAAGCATGTCATCCGCTCCAGCTGCAAATCCGAGCCTCATGTCTGTCTGTGTGTGTGTGTGTGTGTGTGTTTTGCAGGCACATGTGTATGGTCATGCGCGGCGTCCAGAAGATGAACAGCCGCACGGTGACGAGCACCATGTTGGGAGTTTACCTCGAGGACCCCAAAACTCGGGAGGAGTTCCTGGCTCTTTCGCAGCGCGCTTAACGAAATGTCACGCGCCAATCACTCCGGAGCGCCTGTATACTGTAGCACACACACACACACACACACACGCACACACAAAGCTCCAGAGTAACACAGTGGATCTGCATCTCAAGCAAACACACAAAACAATAGGTGCTGTATGGTGCAGGCTCCAAGCCACTCTGGGGCTTCACCTCAACACGCTGAAGTCCTGCTGCAGAAATCCAATCATATGAAATCACTGTGAGCTGAACAGGAAATATGCGACTCACTTTCTTGGTGCCTTTGGTCGATATTTTACAGTCTTACATGGCAATATTGTTGTTATAAAGTATGAAACCTGAGTGCAATGTTGTAACGTGACAAGATTTTCTCCTTTTTATTTCAAAATGGGAAATTCATGGGAGCATTTGCACAGCTGTAAGCCCTCGCTTATTTTATTATAGTATTTAGAATCCGCCGATTTTGATGATTTAAACGTGCTTTATGTCATTTATAAATACATTTATAAAAAATCTTTGTAATATACATACATTTTTAAGATACAAATCAAATTATATGAATCTATAGTGCAAAGATTAAATTAAATGATGTGCTTGTTTTGGTTTCACGAATGGCGACTGTAGCGTGTATTTTGAAGATTCTCTGCTTTAATAAAATGATGGAAACATTTTGAAGTGTGTGAATTTTGCTTTGTGTGTGTCAGAAACAGATAACAGCTGACGTGAAGTCTCGGTGTGTTTAATTTGTTAATGATGTTATACAAGACACTGGCTGTGTTTCCTATCACACGCTAATAGTAGCTAATGGATTTTTGACCTTGTAATGTGTGTACACTGCTAAATGTAACCTAAACACGACAGCACAGCCGTGGTTAGTGACAACACAATGAAAACATGCCAATTACGCTGATGTTAAAGGATGAGTTCACCCAAACATGACAATTCAATCTCAACCCCCACGCTGATGGAAAAGTCGGGTGGAGATTCACAGCAAAACAGTGTTGCAGCGTTCTCCTAAACAGCTTAAGAAGATGTGGACTTGTTTTAAAATGTAAAAAAAAAAATCAACCTTAATCAAACAAAACGGCTCCTTGCAGCTTGTCTGGTATAATCCAAGTCTTTGAAAGCCCTGGATTTTAAATCCTTTGTCGCACTCTTGAGATAGAGTGCAAGCTAATGGCTTGGCAGGTATTTGATAAACCAAAGTACTGGAGAAACAGAAACTTTAACCTGATGACGGCGCTGGAGGAAATCAGGGTATCACCAAATGTCCATACAATACATCCTGGGAACATGAAAGATTGTACCTAATTTTGTTCCAATCCAATTATAAGATGTTTAATATATTTCACAGGACAGAAAAGTCAGGGGTTCAATAGGTTTCATCCTCAGTGTGAACCCCATGAGAAGTCACATATCAATTTGTCGATGACAGCCTCGAGTTTTGGTACAGCCATCAACACCATCTTGTTTTTTTGTAGCCGGAGGTGACCGCATTGAGACAACAGGGTGGAGCTGGTGAGGATATCATTATTGGATTTGACTGAGAGACCAATCACAAGGCAGCAATGCCCTTAAACACATCCTGCTTTATTGTATATTTTAGTATAAATGGAACCATTATTGACTAAATGAACATCATGTTGTCTTGAAGGAGACTTGAAACTAGTGATTCAGACAATAAACTCAATTAGAAACTATTTACTGTGGTAATAAATCAAGTGAGAAGTAGGGTTCATTTTCTCATAAGCTAACATACAATTGGATTTTGTTTGAAACCAGTGGATCTCCATTATAATATAGTTGTAAGGCTTCACTCTTCAGACTTGGACATGTTGACCATTCTTCATACAGACAGTGCTTCATCTCCTGGTGACCATAAATGTCCATGCAAAATTTCCTGGCAATGGATCCATAAACAGTATACATTGTATATAGCACATCATATTTACTATTACTATGTTGTATGGACATGGGCTATCAAATTGAGCCTTGATATCATGTTGCATCCTTGTCAGACAGGCTTAAACAGGGATATTATGCTGATGTACCACAACAGACTCAGGAGCAAAAGGGCAACGACATAACAAGCAAACTAGAGAATCATACAACTAATTGTCAACCAAAGTAGACGCAAATGTATTTTCATTTTGTATCTCTTGTAGGAGCGACTACTCTACTTAACGCCTCACCCACACATTACCTAGTGTACATCACCCGTTTCATCTGGAGGCTGGTGCTGTGTTTCGTGCTGTGGTACAACAGAGCAAATCAATAAAGAGACGTAAGTGTGCGCACATGTGGTAAAAAAGGCCTGAGGGAGTGCAAGGCCTTTAAATATCAAAGGAGGAGCCTGTCGTCAGTGAACCTGTGAACTATAACCTCCATCTCTTACAGCAGGTGGGGGAGGGGAGGGAGCAGCGTACCATGCTGTGTTCAAATATGATTATGAAAGGGTAAACCAATTATTACAGGCATACATGACAAATATGGGTATGTTGTGCGTAAGAGGCTAAAATTGTACCGTTTGCAGCCTCAGGCAGAAGTACAAAATAACCCTGTCAAATGTCCTCGTATAGAATGCTTTATTCACTCAAAAAATACATACAGACATACAGAAATCAAAGTTTAAAAAGCAGAGAATCAAGTCAAAGTATTGAATTTAAAATATACAAAAAATCTGCGAAACAAGTGATAACAGGTGGTGTGTTGAGAGACAACAGTGCTTCCCTGTTTACGGCCACTGTTCCAGTAGCATTATTTGTTATTACGGTGTATAGTAGGAGGGCAAAACCACCTCAGAATCTCTCGCTTTCACAAAGGTGGGGAGATGAACAGTTAACAGTTCATGCTGTCAACGACAGGACAATGTGGGAAGATACTGAAAATGTGAAAAGATGACAAGATGACATGCACCATTAGTCTCATCTTCACGTCTGATGTTCGCTCGCAGGACGGCCCCTCAGATCGTCGCACTGTCACACTGACGTCTGTTTGTAGTTCTTGGTGTCCAAAACTTTCTTTCCACACATCGCACAGATTCCTGGAAAGACAAAGACGGAGAGTAGAAAGAGAAAATAGATGAAAAAACATCCGACGAGAGAGAAGAGGAATCTTGTGTTACATAAGATGTAAACAATGATACTGATCCCTTTGCTTGCTTATGCCTTTAATTTCAAGTTAAAAATGTTGCCAATCCATCTTTATACATACATGATAACATAATTCAAACATGCTAGAAACTGATAAACCTAGATTAGCCGATTTTTGGTCACTTGGGAGCACCAGGAAGAAGCTGTGAGTCAAACTGACATATTATGAGCTCATAAGGTTGTTAGTTTTTGCTGTTATTTAACGGTTCCATGAGTTTTGGTCATAATGTGGCACAGAAAGCACCAAAGGTAAATCACTCTGAATAAAACTCAGCAGAATATCCACTCGGTATGGAACGCAGTGTGAGAGAGTTAATACCTTTCTTGTATGCGCAGCCCTGACAGTAGTGTGATCCAGACTGATGAACTGAGCTCTTACAGATCCTGCAGGTGGCAAAACCGGTCTTGCTGTAGGGGTCAAACCTGAAAGAGATGGATACATCACAGATCCATAACTTGAGCATAACTTTAATAAACATGCTTAAGGGAATACATGAACATGGAACAGTTAGAGTGAGGCAGTGTGACATTTTGTAGATTAAAAACAGAGACACTGACTGGGATATTCCCTCACAAACAATCAAGGAACATTTGGATTTAGGGTCGGGCTGTAGTGAGCCACTCACCTGGCTTTCTTAGAGGTCAGGAGCTTGTTTTCATTCAGCTTACGCCCACCACCCTCTGAATGAAAGAAGAGGGAAAAGAACTCTGTTAAACATTGTCATCAAAGTAACATAACATCCTAATATGTCACATTTAAAAGGAAAAAAAGTAATGACAAATAGTTCAATGTGCATACAATACGAAACAGCATCAAGCCACCAAGATGTAGCAGTAGATTAGATTACTTTTAAGGGTATCTGACAGAAATGTATGTATGTTTGTATGTCATACTGACAGAAAAAAGGATCCACTTATACGTAAAACTGCTGGATAGTGGCAGCAAACTGAGACTAACGGTGGCGACCTGACCGTTTTGAAAAACTGGCCACTACTCAGTCAAGCTACTCACAAATAATTAAACCACATGAAGCTGTTTGTTTCCCTCAAACAAGCAAAGACAGTCAATAGAAAACCAGTAAGGTTTCAAAGGTAATACAACTTGCCAACAACCTGGAGGGCACATGAAAGTATCCGCTCGCCTACAGTGCTTTCTGTTTTGTTTATATTGCTGTTTTCATGATATAATACCAGCACATAATCTATGGACCTTTGGACTATTTCCACTACCTTGATTGCTACTTCGCCACCCCATCTCGCACATTTATATCCCACCCTGTTATCATATATGATGGATATATTTTATATTTAGTAGTTGGGCTAATAGAAACAACATTTTGTAATGTAACTGTAATGCTGAAGTGACAATAAAGTTGATCTAAGACCTAAACCCCTGTACCATTCTGTTATATCCACCTTGTATGATTATAAGTCAAATATCTTCACGTTATGACTGTTTTTTGGGGTATTTTCTGACAAATTATTAAATAAATGATCAAATGTTTCACCAAATTAATGGTACTGAAACCAGATATTGGTGGCACAAGTGATATGAGGTGTCATTTTTTAAATGCCTTACTAAAATGAATACAAGTTTATGAGATAGACCATTTGATATCTTAAATATATCACTGATTTGTGTACACGCCCGTCATTTATTCAATATGGCCCTGAAAAGAGGGTTTCTCAGTCATTTACAACCTGAATTTTATCATGGAGAGTCCTTGCAATATAAAAGGTTTCGCCACTACGTCATTGTGTGTTTGTCTGGCTTGGCTCGTGTTACGATTTTAAATAAATATAAAACCTGATCTACTGCAACCACATACGACATACTACATACGAGATCAGCTAGGGTGTACGCACAATAATGTACGACAACATCATATTTACACAGAATTTATTTGTTTTTCTTGGTTCACCTGTTGTATTCCGTGCTCCATCCTTCCAGGTGTCAGGTGTGATAACTTTACCAAGCTTCTTCTCGCCTGAAACAGTAAATAACACAACATTTGTTGGTTAAATAACATTATTTTAACCAATAACGTAATAAAACGTTGAGGTCAATAATGGCAGCAGTTAGCATAACAAAGCGTTAGCTCTAGAACACTCTCCAGCACGGACAGTGAGTTAGGTATGAAGATAGAGAGCATCAAAACAGCGTGATACGTACATTTCTCACAAACCATCTTGGTTTAGGCGAAAGCTTTCCGACAGTTTGTCAAAATAACGCAAAAATGTTGCTATATCCTAGCTTGCTCAGTTGTTGTTTGTAAACTTCCGGTCGGTACTTCCTCTATCTTCCTCTCGCTCCCTTGCTACAGATTGATTGGTCAAAACTGTGACAAGCCCACATTTCATTGGCTGATACTAACGTCCGTCACGGGAAGTCCCGGTAAAACCTCACCGGCCTTCGGTGATTGGTTGGAGGAAACCTTTCACATCTATAAAGCAAACACCTACAAAATAATACTTCCTGTTTGCTGGAGACTCGGGATTCAGAATACTTAATCCCAAGGGGAAAATTGTTTTTGTCCCAATTTCCCCCCGGGAATTAATAAACTATACTGAATCTGAATACAAAACATTCCCAGGGCACAAAGTTTTTTTTGTTTTGTTTTGTTTTTATAAATATTTTCTACTACGTGATACTGATACGTTACAATTGTTCAGTTGCTTTTATTGATAGGAAAATACCACATACATGAAATAATTATGCCATTGCAATCACATCAGCTCTCTTAAAAGCAGAAACACTGAATCATAAAGTCAGTTCATGTCAGCTTTAGGAGGTCAATATAAGCATAGATTAGAAGTGAAGCTAATAAATAACCGATCCTTTAATTTAAAGGATTTAAGATATCATAATATAAATCAACTTGTATTCTCTTTTTGTATTCTTATTTCAGCAGAGCTGCATTTTCAAGGTGAACCACTTGACCTTTATTGTGAAGTCCAACCGGAAGTCAGTGTCGCTCCATGTTTACGGAAGAGAGGTCACCGAAGCTCACCCATGGATTCAACCTGCTCTGCGCCTCGGCTATTAAATTAACATATTTAACTACTTTATTGGGATTTCTTCTTTCGTCTTAGTTTCATGTTGTAGATAGGCACGTTATTCATCATGTGGGACCATGAAATCAGAGCCATGGCGTCCACTCACGCCATCATCGCCGCCTCGGTGTTCATGGCGACCGTCCTACCTGCGGTGCTGGTGCCGGGCTTCTCGGTTTACGGCACTCACCTGCTGTGGCTGTACTCGGTGTCCGCAGCGGTCACCGCGGTCAGTGTCGCTGTCTTCTGGCTGCTCGGCATCACGCCGCCCACCAAGAAGCACACGCTGGGCTACAAGGTGCTGACCTCCATTCATTGAGACTGTTGATGTAGCATCGGAGAGCTAACTGTGGCTAATAACTGTTGAATGTTGACAAATACTCTAAAGACTGCTGCTAAATATTAAAGAAGCCTTAAGAGGTATTAGCAGCAAGAGCTACATTAAGTATGCAAATTCAAACTGCTGTCTGCAGTAAAATGCCCCCAAGTGACTGATATATAATCATATATTACAGTATTAGACTGTTAATAATGATGCATCACTGTGTAAGTAGCATCTTAATGTTGTAGCTGGATACCAGGGGTTGATTGATATGTCTTTTTCAGGGCAGATATTGATAGCGATAAGTTTAGTCAACTTGCGCCTCCAGACACTCTCAAAACACCACCAGGAAATCAACCTATTAAACACAAGAAATGTCAGACCTGATTACCAAACGCTCTAGTATTTACCTTTAACTTTACTTTTGTATACATCACGTGATTTATGTGCATTAACTCTCTTTGTGTTCCTTTCTGCAGCTGTCCAGGTTGGTTCGTTCCTGTCTGTACTTCTTCCTGTCGTGCCTGTTCTTCCACTCTGTGGTGGTTCTCTACGGAGCTCCGCTGATTGAGTGAGTAGCCGGTGATGCTCATGTCCTGTCCCTGTATGTATGTATGTGTGTATGTATAATATAGAGACGTATCAAAAGTAAAATATATATATATATCTATACATAGGACAGCGAGAGGGGATTTGTTTGTTCTTGTTGGTTTTCAGAGAGTTGGAAAACATGTTGAAAGAGGAAGCGTTACTGAATAGTTGATAATAATGATGTAGTTGGCAGCCAACTACATACATTTTTTTATACTTGTGATTATTTTGCCAATTAATATGTCATTTTAAAATTCAACGAGCAGATTTTTTTTCAGTTATTGACTCCCAAAAAATGCTGTTTTGCCTCTACGAGATGTTCGTGTCACTATAACTGAGCCTTTAATTCCTCATGTGTTTCAGATCTGCTTTGGAGACGTTCTCCCTGGCTGTGCTGCTGACCTCTCTGACCACTCTGAGGTGTCTCTGTGTCCTCGGCCCCAACGTCCAGGCCTGGATACGAGTGTTCAGTCGGCATGGGTGAGCCGAAAATCTGCTTGTCTCTTTCCCCTGCTTCCTGTCCTTATGTCATATGTTTCACACACTTTAGTCCAACAAACACATTAACTGCTCTTTTTACTTTCTCTATCTCCGGCTCCAGAGCGATGTCTGTGTGGGACACCTGTCTGCAGATCACGGTGGCCTGCACGGTTGTAGGAGCCTGGGTGGGAGCCTTTCCTATACCTCTGGACTGGGACAGGCCGTGGCAGGTCAGCACACTTTGCAAAAATCCTCTCACACATACGGAGCCCCAGACATGACGTGGTCAAAAAAAAATTTAATTGTGGTCACAATATAGCTATAATATGCGCACAAAATACTAATTAATAATATTGATATCATTCCTGGACAGCTGGGTAAGCAAATCGAGCACACCTTCTCTAGAAACTGCAATAGCCTATGATAATATTTAATTAGGCCTATGTTTGATACTTGGTTACATCGGGTATCTGCTGATGTCTCACCCGACTTACAAACTTGTTATCCTCATCCTGTTACTACACGTTGTTTTGTTGTGCTAATACGTAGCCGTGAACTCATTTGTGTGTGCAGCAGCTCCTGCACACACAAATGAATTTATGAGCTTATTACAGAATAAGAAAAGACACTCACCTTAAGGACATCACGTAGGCTATTGCAGTTTCTAGAGAAGTTGTGCTCGATTTGCTCTCCCAGATGTCCAGGAATGATATTAATATTATTAATTAGTATTTTGTGCACACATCATACCTACTTCGTGGCCACAAATTAGTATTACATTTGGGGCTCCATACACACACTGTTGGAAAGACATTTTTTGCCTCTCTGATTAAATTTTTTCTGTGAGCTTGTACAGTAAATCACTGGGCCAACCTTAACTGATCTGACCAGTTCACAAGGAGATACATGCTTGTTAGATTTCATGATGAGAGTAACGATATTTGTACTGACTTCCTTTTGTTTTTTCCTCCTGTCAGAATTAACACGAACACTTAATGTTTCGGTCTTACAGTAAATGTAAATATGGGTTGTTCTTAGCTGCTTGTACAAGTGACCTATACAGATGTTTTTATTCATTTATTTATTCGTTTTTCTGCTGAGGATGGTCTGAAATAAACACATTAGTATCACACACTTGAGTTTAGCTTTGAATTACTGTATAATATTACCTCTTCAGACCTCTTAAGGCATTAAAATGAAACAACTTAACTAGGGAGAATATTAAGGAATATTTTTCTCTTTTTTTCCCAGTCATCTCAACAGTTTCTCCGCAATTTCCTCAGCTAAAAAGAAGCCAGTTGTTTCCATTCCTCCTTTAACAGTATTGACCACAACCTCCACGAGTATGGAATTATAATTCAGCACAGTAAAATTCAATCTCTCTCTTTATATAATGAATTCAATATTGTGGAATGGAAAAAGGAAAAGATTAAAATTATAATTGCAACGGCCGTTCTCTGCAAGATGACTGGAGGAAAATGCAAATTAGAGTTAGACGGTGGTAATTGGAACATAAGTCTAAACGACACGGCTGCTGTGCTTGTTGCTGGAGAAGATCCACTTTGTATTATCTTAACATTGCAAGTGCAGACATGCGAGTGTGAGTGAAGGTGAAAATAAAAAGTGTTAACATGTCGATTCGTTTAGCTCCTGTTGATCTATCGCTGCACAGCCGGGTGCTGTCTGACTGACTTGTCTTCTTTCCTGCAGGTTTGGCCTGTTTCCTGCAGTCTGGGTGCTATGATTGGTTACCTGACCGGGCTTGTTGCTGCTCCTGCGTGGATCCATTATAATCGCAAACAGCTCACATACAAGTGCAAGTGATGGACAGACACGTGTGTGTGTGCGTGTGAATGCAGCCATGAGGCTATTTCTTGTATTCCTTTAACTTCGTACTGATTATTTATTGGGAAGATTTGGCTCCGTTTGTTGCCTGTAGGGAGGATGATTTTTGTAATAACGATTACTTTTTGAGCAGCATTATTTTGTACGCACGGAGGCTGAATATGTTCCTGAAGATTTTTGACATGAATAAACATTACTTCTTTAGCAGTCTGCACTTTTTTGGGAGTTATTTTTGAACTAATTACCTCCCCCAAGGTTCTGTTTTTTCACCTGTGTCCCGTTGATGGTTGATTGGTTGGTTTGTGACCAGGATTGCACAAAAACTTCGGAATGAACTTCCACAAAACTTGGATGGAGAATGCGTCTCAGCCCAGGATAGACCCCAATAACTTTTGGTGTGGATTCAGATAAAGAGCTGGATCTAGCACATTCAAATGTTTTATTTGATACTGCTGGGGCTCGGTGGAGGTATGTACTCTGCTGAGTGCCGTTCTAATTCACTAGTAGCTTGACACTTAAAAACCCAACTGAATCTACTAGTGAATTAGTTATGAGCAAGACCTTGCTTTGAACATGTTCTGAGCCAGAAAGACTTACTTTAGAGTTATGTCAACACTATAAATACCTGCAGTTATGTGTATTGTTACATAACTGCAACTGCATATTTATTGAGTGTTATTTATGGTGAATACCGCCCTATAAAGCCAACACTAGCTAAAGCAAATTAAGGGAAAAGGTCATCCAAAAATGGAAATGAATGAATTATCTACTCAGCTCCAAAGTCAGGTTTAACTTATCCTTTAAGTTTGTCATTCATGTACAACAGCCTTCTTACTTAGTATACATATGCAGCATTAAGGAGGTGACTGGGGAAATACTCCACTTGATAGTCTAGATAAAGAGCCAGTTTGCTGCTAATATGTATGCTAATAAGACACAAGTTATTGTGTTCCTTAATATAAACCTCTATTTTTTTTTTAAAGGTTTAAATCAAAAACAGCTCAAACCTGTAGATGGTGCTGTTGGATCAGTTCCTGTGTGTGTGTGTGTGTGTGTGTGTGTGTGTGTGTGTGTGTGTGTGTGTGTGTGTGTGTGTGTGTGTGTGTGTGAGTGAAGAGAAGAAATTGAGCTTCACTCTCATTTGCTCTCAAGTATTATGGTTGGTCGGCCATTTATTGAAAGATTCATGAGGGAAAGTTAGAAAGTTAAAGACAAAGCGTGGACGTACTGCAGAGTGTACTTTCTCACACACACACACACACACACACACACACACACACACACACACA
>CAEMYA010000238.1:379844-440548 GCA_903131615.1 Diplodus sargus | reverse complement strand
CACACACACACACACACACACACACACACAGACGCTGTTCTGCACCTGAAGCCGACTCCTGATGAATACTGTTCTTTTTTAAAGAACCATTAATCTTATTCGAGCTCTGTTTCAACCCCTCCTCCTCCCTCTCATTCTCATTCCACCTTTTCACATCCTCGGGCAACCATATTGATTCACTTTCATTTTAGGGACATTAATTTTCCTCCTTTTTCATGCCGCCCACATCCCCCTCGTTCCCCCCCTCGCAGCCGGTAACTACGATGGAACTTACATTTTCTGCATCTCAGTATCAAATTTGCAGAGTTAACGAGGGACGCTGCTTCGCAGGCTGGACACTCGTGATACAGCTTGAGTTATAATGCAAGAAGGCAGATTATATCAGTCGTCCTTGCAGCATGGGGTTGGAGGAGAGTTCCAGCACAGAGCCAGGGGGCAGGGCTGTCCATCCACCCTATGTTTCAAGTCTTATATAAGGTTGTTGCCGGGGAAAAGCTGAGAAAAATAGCCTGAAGGGAAAAAAAGAAAAAAAAAGAAGGAAAAACACATTAAAAAAATGGGAATTTCAAAGCCTTTAAAGTGGCCCGTGTGCACTTATAACATCAATCAGCGCACCTTTTTCACGCCTCGATCTCTCCCTCCATCTCTTCCATGAAATTCATTCTGAACTCACGCTGTTACCTCCATTACCCTCGTTCTCTGTGCCTTCTTTTCTTCTTTTTTTCCTCCCACCTCAGCTCCAATACGTCATTACCTGTGGAGAGCAGGGGAAGTGGCGAGCGGGGCCCTCTGGGAGTAAAGGGTGTGATCCGTCTGATTTCCAACTCCCAGTCAAGTAGTGTGAATGTACAAAGGGTGTCTCAAACATGTCGCCACGGCGGGGCCTTGTCACATCAGGTGACAATTTCAAGTCTTCGTCGAGGTGTTTCGCTTATGCTCGATCGATGTCACTTCTCGGAACAGGGAACGTGGATCGAGACGTTCAATTCCACTCGTGGTTGTTTCCATGCGAGGAGAGTCGAAGACTCACGCGCTCGACAAAAGCCACTGCTTCGCAAATTGCTCTCCTCATCCAATCTCGGAGAACTTTATTTATTCATTATTTGTTCCCAGGCAGTGCTTTTGTCGCAGGGCATTGTGAGGAGAGGTAATTTGTCACTCCCCAACCCCTCCTCTCCCTCCTCCTCACCCCCCAGTCCTTCCTGCCAGGCGTTTGTTTTGTTTGCTGTTCTGCATTGTTCCTCCGAGGCGAGAGAAACAGACAGAGTTGTATAGTGGGAATTAAGATGCAATCCTCAACCCTCGCCCAAACTTAAACCGCGCTTAATCAGTATCTCTTCGCGCCACTGGATTAAACGACTTGTGCAATGCGACAAACTTCATTAACAGCCGGCTCCATCCATCTCTTTTACCCTCCTTTGGATCATCTCGGCTTTACTGCCCCCGCGGATGAGATGTAAGGTTCAGCCTCACAGCTCTTCACGTTGTTTCCGGCTGCAGCAGCCAGCTATTTTTCAGCGAGCGGGTTCTCATTGACCCCCTGCACGCTTCCAGCCCAGCGCTGACAAAGCTGGCTAGTGAACGTGTAAGAAGGAGTTGCAGGAGAGAACATCACAGGTCACGGCAGTGTGAGGGCAGGTCGATTCACCTGCCGGCCAGAAATATGACACCGAATAGATGCTAACTTAGGACAACTTAGTTTTGTCCGCACACCAACACGTTATACTTTGTAGACATCATGCAAAGAGCATGAGCACCAGGTAGTTTACCAAGCTTACATACTAACCAGTAACCACATTTATTTTAAATGAAAAACCTAAAATAAAAGAAAGAAATACCTAGTTATTTAAGCTGCTGTTAGACGTAGGCAGCAAAGACGTTGACAGGTTAACCTTAACTTCTACCCTGGTTTGTGCACTTTGGTTGAAATAGAGCAAAACACATCCTTCCAGACAGACCTTATTAAAAAATGGTGTCATCGAAAACTACAGCCAAACATAAATGTGGGACACCGTCTCAATATGTGGGACATGAGACAAGGGATACAAAAGCTGTGCAGTCTCACATAAAGTGGGACACCTGGTCACCCTATTTCATTTTTTTGTTTTTATGATTTGTAATCCCTCAGATGGCAATGTAAGTTTGTTGGTCCAAATTGATTTATATCAGGGCAGCATTGGTGGTGCAGTGGTTAGCATTGGTACCTCACAGCAAGAAGGTCCTGAGTTTGATACCCGGCTGGGTGGAGTTTGCTGCACTGCAAGAGATTTGCAGGTTGTGGTTAATCAGTCACTCCAAATCGCCTGTTTGTTTGCGTGTGTTTTAAATGACGGCAGCTCCAGCGACCCTGGAAAGATTAAGCAGATTTGTGGATCATGAAAAAAAAAACTATGGGATGGTTTGCAGGAAAATTTGGCACAGACGTCGATTGTAGGCCATTTGGAAATCTTCTGGGTTTTCAATTAGTTAACTATCTTAGTTAGGCCAATGCACGTCTGTGCCTGAGGGTTTTATAACATTTGTCTTCTTGTTTTGAAATCTAATCTAAAAAGTCTAAAGTCATCCATTCTCTTACATATTTATTTAATTTCTTTTTAACCTTTTAGTTCAGATTCTCTGAGAAATCCTTTTTTTTCAGTTTTCAGTGATGCCGAGATTACACCGTGGAAAAATACAAATATATATTTTAGTCACCGAACTAAATCAGGTAAAATAGTTACCATGGGAAATAAAACCCGACAGATCGACAACCAAATGAACTTAAAGCAGTTACCGGGGTGGTACTCAAGTTATTGAGAACACTTTCGCAGTGTCAAAGCGCTGATGTAGTTTTCAGTTTTATGCCTCCTTAAGAGAAACTGCTGCAGTAAAGATCAGTCCTGGCTCGAGGCCTTTGAAGAAGAAGTCACTGCGGGGACACTAGAGTGAGTTAAAAGTGGACCGGGCCTCCAATGCAGCATGGAAGTGAAATTTAACGGCAGTTTTCCAATCACCTCTATAGATACCACACTTACTGCGCATCTCAGTCACTGAGGACCAACTGATCTTATCATAAAGGACGAAGTGGTGGGCGCTGAAGCTCCAGTAATAAACCTCAGTGGTGGTAAACACAATCTTAGTTGTGGAGGCAGCAGCGTGTCAGTAAATTACATCCGCATAGCGCAGAACTGACTGGAGAGTTGATTCAACAATCCTCTTTCTGCAAATCAAAAGAAAGCTCATTTCCATTCTGTATCTTTTGCCAAAGTTGTGCCTCGCTTGAGCAAATATTTTTGTCCTAATACACATTTTTTTACGACATTCTTTCATAGACAGCAACTTTCCACAACTCTATCAGCACATATTGATGAGGAGGCACTGCAGTCCCTGAGAATAATTCTCTCTCATCATGAATGCTGCCTGGGTCCAATCATTAAACAGATAGACTGAAGAAATATGGAGTTGAGGACAGAATACTAATTGCAGAACTAAGACGGTAAGAATATAATAGTTGTTGGATTGTTGGGTCTGTCCACTGTGAATGTTCCCTGATCTTCTCTGCACAATTTACCATATTCTACTTTGCATGCACAATATGTCACCACTGCAGCTGGACAGAGCCGGCAAGAGAGAGTCGGGTGCAGAGCCCGAACCTCTGGAGGAATAAACACCTGCAGTCACAGCGGATTCTGCTCAGATAACTTTTAAACTTTGGGGATTAAAACAGTGGATTTATCTTCATGCCTGTTTGACTGCAGCAGCGATCTGCAGAGGTGACCTCCATTGTACCCCCACGATATTACAGAACTGAAGAGAGAGAACCAGAGGCTCCGGCGAGTGCTGAGTTTAGTGTGAAGTGACCTGAATTCAAATTCAATTCTGTTTGGGGTGAAAAAACACTTTTAAACCTTTAAATTATTAAAGGGAAAATCAGTAAATGTTTGTAAGTTATTGTCTGGGGTAAAAAGGATTTACCGTTTTCTATTTTTAAATGTTTAGTTTGGTTCAGAAAGTCCAAAAATAATTAGGTTTGAGGTCAGTATTTATGAAATATTTTGGTTCTGACTCCACTTTCAGTGGTTTTATTAGTTTTCACCGGGACTGTATCGAATTTCTACAAAAAACGTACATGCCAATAATAAAATAAAAAATAAATATATAAATAAATAATAGCAATTAAACAGTTATTACATCACAATTCAACACTAGGAGTTCCTCATGGTCCGAGGCATTAACATCTCCCCCCCTTACACATCTGGTGCTGCTGAGGGGGACGTCAGTATCTGTAAAGAAAGATGACATTTTAAATTTTCCTCCAGCGAGTCACACCCATCCTCCTCCATGTAACAACCTTCTTCTCACACTCTCATCCTCCCCCTCCTCACACCCGTCTTGCTTCCTCTGTATGTTTCTCCTTTCGCCCCGGCTTCCTGTGCTCGCATCCCCCCCTCACCCCGATGCGTGCTTCATTAACAGTTGGAGTGCTGCGTTATTGAGTGATAAACATGTTATTGCAGAGCTCTCGTGTCTCTTCTGTCAGGTCTAAGAGCGTCCACAATGGGAGTCTATTGTTACAGAGGGACGCTCAAGTGGGCTGTCGTGACGCAGCAGGGATGAGGGAGATGGAAGGGAGGAATCAAGGGGCTGCTGAGCGTATTCCTTGGTGCAAAGCAGATTCGAGGTTTATCTGCAAAACAAGATATAAAAGGGATTCCTCAAAAAACATTCAGGGGATTATTTTCTCAGATATGTTATTAAGTTGTTCTGGAGGTCTCTCAAGGGGGTCACAAATGATAAATTTGGGGTTGAGAGATTTTTAGCCACACTTGCTGCGTAGCTCTATGGACGGCACGGTCGGCCTTTGATTCAGACAGAAATATCTTTGCAGCCGTTGCATGGATTGCCATGAAGTTTTGTGACATTCATAATCCCCAGAGGATGAATCCCAGCCGACTCTGGCAATCCTTTAACTCTTCATCTATTGCCTAATTTTCCACGGACTGACATTGGTGGTTTTGAGTGAAATGTCTCAACGACTATCAGATGAATGAACCGGTAACACCCATGCATCCTCACTTTCACGTGCTGAGCTGAGAATGACGTTAAACCTGAGTACAACAAGATGGAACATCAGCTTTAGCCAGGTTAGAGATTGTTCACCTGCGTTTACAACACCGGTTGATTAAAGATGCATCACACGGGATTTTTGCACATACAAACACTGAAGCGACAAACAGAAGTTGGACCGAACTGCTTGTAAAACTGATGTAATGAGATGCAAATAAGCAAGAAGCGCTTATAATCAAAATATTCTGCACGCTTCACAGCTGCTGATCTCAGATTTTGAGGTTGGGGTTGTTGACTTTTCCGAGCGGCGTTCCAGCTGCGAGTGCCGACCGGGGACTTGGACATTCCGACATCAAATGGAACGCACCATGAGGAGCCAGATCATTTTTTGATAGGTCACACCAATTGCTGTGCCCCCTTTTAGCAAACTGGCATGAACACAAACACACACTTCACCTTCAGGCCGAATTTCAACTTACTAGGGTGAAAAGCATAGCTGCCAAAAAAAGGTGCAGATTTTTTTGTGGACCGACTGATGAAGAATGCACTTTTTCCATAAAAAAAAAAATGCAGATTTTAACAGGAGCATTCAAGAGTTTCTGAATCACAGAGGAAAACGTTGCTCTTATTATCAGAAATCTTTACTTTCTAAAAAACACATCTAAATGTAACCATCTAAATAACCATCATGAACACCAGTGCCTGCAATTCATCTACGCATGCAAGCTGTGGAGCTCAGCTGGTCTACAGAGTCTTATGGTCTTTTCTAATTGCAGATAGACAGTTGCACAAAAATAAAGACCCCCGAGCCCTGGAGTCCTGTTTCCATGGTAACACTAACATATCTGCTAGCAACAAACTAGAGAGGAAATCTTGAGTCGATTGTGGTTTGAGAATGATGTGGAATAAGCAATAAATAGGTCAAGGTAAAGGTTTACATGCATTTATCTTCATTCTTCTGCTGTCGATTGAACCATTACTCAACAAGGCACACAAACTGTTCCCGGTGTGGACATGATGGAGCCTCACGCATTGATAGGCTAAGTGCATTGAGCTGTAGGTGTATTTATTTGCCCAGATTACATGGGAACTTTACATTTATCACCCAAGTTATGACTGAAAAGGATTTACGCGCTCTGTCTCCTCTCTTCTGTCGTACTTTGAGGGTGTTCTGCCTTCAGTTTGGTCTTCAGGAGTGAAACATTTCAGCAGATTGATTGAGGTCAGGGGCCTGACCTACATACTCTCAACTGTCTGGCCATGGAAAAAAAAAGCTCATTGATTGCTTTGGGTGTGCGTGCGAGTGTGTAGGATTGCTGTCCTGCTGTGCTGGCCTCAAATTGGGAACCACGCTGAATTTAAAGTGAAGCCGAGTATGAGGTTTAAAGGCAGCGGGTCAGTGTTGATCAAACATCATCACACTGACACGATGACGTCACTCTACGTGTGTGTGTGTGTGTGCCATGTGACATGGTCGTGCTGTGTTGCTACTTGATTATGGCACCAATCAGTTAAATCAGTGGAGGCCACATCTTGCGAGCGTTCGCGCGACCCTGGACCCCTCGCTGCATGATCAATACGAGTACACAGGAGACGCAAGGGCAAGTTTTAAACAAACCACACACTCCAACCAATCGACCACGGTTGCTTTAAAGTGCGATTGTAACACTGGACGTGTCCAGTGCAACAGCCTATTGTTGTATAACTGGTGATCACGGCAGCGACAGAAGTAAACAGGGTCTGTTCTGCGCACAGACCGCTCAGTAGTTTTTGTGTAATCCTGCAGACAAACCAACAAATGGACACGGGTGAAAAAACGTAACCTCCTTGGCGGTGATGATGATAAAGTTGCAAAAGACAAACAACACAAACACATCAAGGCAAGAGACGCTGCGATCATTCATCATCTGCGCTCAGCAGCTTGATGTGGGACTGCCAGCATGTCTGTCTGAAACAACCTCCCTTCCTCCCTCCTTCTGAACTCAGCGTGAAGCATCTGACATCACACCAGGGCCCACACATATAAATACTGTATGAGACAGTACTCAAGCCAAGTGAGCAGCAGCTATGTTCCAGACCGGGTGTCTCCATCATGCTTGCTCTCTCTTTCTCTCTCGCACGTCTATCACTGCACTACTTCCTGTTGATGGCCGTAAGCATAAAGAGATCTTTACATCCCCGCTTCTATTTTAGCATTCAAAGCAGCTTGGAGAGATGCTGCAGCTCTCCAGCCTATACATAATTTCATACATGATGTCTATGCATCTGTGGGTTGATTGGCAATAATGACACCTCTACTACAGGAAGTGCTATTTCAGGGACTGAGGCCGCATTTCCAACGGCAGCAATGTTCCCCAAGGAGCAGGAACATTTGGAGGAACTGCGTTTCCACAACAGAGACCCGGGTCTAAATTAAGTAACAGGAAGATTAATGCGTACACCAGAAGCTCACTGCTTGTGGGGTTGTTTCTGATTGGTGGGATTCTCGTTGCATTTTATTTCAGCCACCATTTTTTTTAAAAACAGAAGCTGCAAACCAGTTTTTATTTTGTTCATTGGTCTTCCAGACATCAACATGAATATCATTGTCAAGGAAAAGGATGAGGGTCAGAATTCCGACTTTGTTTTTCCTCATTTGTCATAATTCTAAGAAAAAGTCTGATTTTTTACTTTTACAGCAGGCCTAATCCTTCTTCATACATCATTGTTGGACACTGATTGTTGTATGTTTTTGTGCGCAGAGATCCCATTTAAAAAAAGTATCTTTTTCAAGTGACAAAGGACTAATTTGCTTATCTTGGCAGAAACCAGACAACAGTTAAAGGAACCTTCTAGTTTTTTGAAAAGTATTTCATGGCCATTACATTACCAGGTGCTTTGGGAGGAAATGTGATGATACAAACACAAGACATTAAGTTGAAGACAAACAAAAAAGAACTTGGACTCAGAGCATGTTTTACCTTTGTTTCCCCTTAAAATTTATTAACTTAGACATCTTTTTGACATGAAAAACAAACATTATTATTGTTATGATTGGCGTGGTGGTTGGACAGAAATTAATTGTCATCCGAGAGTCCCAAGAGGTGGCGTGGCGAGGGCAGATGGACAGCGGGAATGTTGGGTCGATCGATTACAGCAGCAACGTGTCGGAGGTGTTCCAGAAAAGATCCTGCGTTAGTGTCGGTCACTTGTTGGCGGGCTGGGCTGCGATGTAAAGAGCCACCATACAGTAGAGAGCGCCTCCTACAGTGAGAGCCATAGTGGTGCGGTACAGGAGCCTGTCGGGAACTCCACGCTTCAGGTGAATGGGGATACCCTCTGATGACTGAGAGGAACAGGAGGGAGAGGATGGGGGGTGTTGGCGGAAGAAAAAGGGAAGAAAACATTAAAAATACAGTGATTGAATCGTAACAGAAGGTACAGGCCACCCTGAGCAATTTTCTGCGTTAGAAAGGCTTCAACGTTGTTCAATTATTTGGGTCTGAACACAATGTTCTTGTAGCTATTTATCGATCTTTTTTTCTCTTTGACGACGCACCAAAAACAACAAACTGCTGACCACTTCTGCGGGCTTTGGAAATCACTTTCTTCTTCAATATTGTGAAAGAGTTCGCCGTTTGTTCTTCAAAAATATTTTCAGAAAAAGAAACACCGAATTGACTGATTATAAGAACAAAGGTTTTCTACAGACTGCAAATTGCTTTTGAAGGCCAGAGTTTCTACACAGAAGAAAAGGCGATTCAAATTTGAAGAAAGCAGCAGTCAATACTGTAATTTCCATATGTGTGACTGATTGCTATTCCCAACTCGAGGGTCTCTTAGTATTTCGCTCAGTGCCTCTCGTGTGATGAAGATTGAGGGTTGAAGCAAGAGTGAGAGTGAAAAAAATGCCAGTCATCGCCTCGAACTAATAAACGTTAAGCGCTTTGACAGATAAGGTTTGACTACATATTATGTATAACATTTTTTGAAAAAACAACATGTAGTGTGGTTTGTAGTGCATGAATAAATTAGCCGGCAGCAGATGTAGCATAGCATGTTAGCCACGTTAGCCTCAATCCGCAGTTTCAGCAAATTCTCTGGTGGTCTCTGAGGTAGAGGACATGTCAGAGTCTTTCACTCGATAGGTTACAAAGCGATCCATCGTGCCTCACAAGAATGTCTGTACACTTGGGACAATAACACAGACACATAGCCAATATGTTTAATGATACGTATATGTTTGGATAGGTGCTGCGACTTGGCGTTAGCTTGTTCACATGATTGAACAAGGAATCATGGGTAAACTATCATCACTGTTGTTTGATGAAATGTGTTTTCTGCTTTTTTATGTTGGATTCATGTTAGTTTGCATTTTTGAAAACACTTAAATCTTTGAAAAAAGAATGTATCATCAAACAACAGTTTAGCTGTCACACTAAAGTAACTCTGAGGGCCCCCTGTTGAAGACCCAGGCACTGTTTCAGTCTGTGTTCTACATTACCTGGAATAGCCTCTGGAGGTCAGGAACCTTGTTTGCTCCCAGGTACTCCGCCGTGGACCCGGCCTCTGACACCACCTTGGTGGGTGTGGAGAAGATCATGGTTGGGGACGCTGCTGGCGCGACTGGCCTCAGCCCCTGAGAACAAAAACAATAAAGTGGTCAAGGTACTGCCCAATTTCATTCAAAACTAGGGGTGCACCTACCGGATATTAAGATTGGATATGGGCCCCAATATTGGCAACATTTTTTCTTAGTTTATTCTCAGTTCAGCTGCTATGTTTTATTTTGAATTCCTGTTGGCAGGGCTTTGCACTTAATATATTTTTTTACATGTTTATAATGTTTGGTTACTATTTGATTACTATTGTATGTTAAATACACTGTTTCGTTTCTGTGGCTACATTTTCTTTATTTTAATTTAAGAAGTTTGATTACATTCTGTCTTGGATTTGAATGCACAATTGTTTTTGAATAACAAATAAATACGAATTCAAATATATATATTTTTTTACATGTTTAACAAGTTTGGTAACTGTTTGATTATGTTGTCTTAGTTAGAAAAGTAATGTTTCGTTAGGAAAATCTGGTGCCTTTAGTCTCTTCCACATGGTGAAAGGAAGGTATAAGGTGGAAGGTATACAGTATATTATTAATTCAACAACAGTATTGGATCGGTATCGGGTATCGACAGATGCACAAAGCCCAGGCATCGGTATCGGGACTGAAAAAGTCGGATCGGTGCATCCCTATTCAAAACTCTTCATACAAATATACAAAAACTTATTCAACATATTTACAATACCTACAAAACTATTCATCTACATCTGACTAACCAGCACTGTCTTTCTCTGTTACTAAACTGTCTATTTCGGGCCTCGAATGTATTTAAAAACATATTTTAGCATATTGTTTACCTGCAACTGAGGACATTTGTGAACCTTGAGTGGCGATAATATTGATCCTATATTGTGAAAATGGAGCCTGGAAAAACTCAAATCAAAATGAAAAACTAAGCAGTTCTGATTAAATATGAACCATGATCTTGTTCACTGTCTATTTCTCCACTTAAATGTTATCAAAAACATATTTTAGTGTTCTGTTTAGCTTTAATACGATATTGTTTACTACCAGCAGGCTGCCATAGTGTTTCCTGTTTCGAAAACAGGAAGCCCAAAGGTTAGAGAAGCCAGATTGTGAAGGCAACGCTTGCTCTGCCCTCATTACCACCACTGAGGTGCCCCTGAGCAAGGCCCTTAACCCCGACTGCTCTAGTGGAGCTGCTCAGTGACCAACAGATGAAGAGTTGTACTGGGTGTGAATGTGATCAGGCCTTTCCTATAAAAAGGAAGCATCACTCTGAGCGAACCCCCCTGAATAACTAAAGGTTAGGTAAGAAAAGGTGTTTATTGGTCCTGGGTGTTGTAGATTTTCTACCTGTTGAGCAAATGGAACACCGCCATCCTTTTCCTCTGGTCATGAAGCACCAATTAAAAAAATTATTTGCCATTTCTACAGCATAGACGGCCCAGTTTTTTGCAAGAACCATCATTCCCAGCCCTGAAACGCCTCTTAAGTGCCTGCTTAGAATAACTTAAGAGCATCAACATTCAAAACTAGAGTGTATTAACGTGCCGGCCTGTTTTGTATTCTGTTGTTCAATGCCTGGGCTTGACAAATACAGCCAGACTTTTTTACAGATTGGCCTTTCCTGTTGGCTATTTAGCTGTATGAATGTAGGGAAATTATCATTAGCTGTTAAGCAAAACGAGAGGTACACTGTGGTGTTAATGAAGTACAAGCGTGCCTCTTTAATATCCTCTCACATGGAAGAAGCTTCTCACCCACCTTGGCTCTGAAAATTACTGGGAGACCCATTACCTTGTTAAGAGTGTGTGGAGGCAGATAGTGTGGGAGCGGGAAATTAAATCTGACATATAAAAAAAAAATTAAAAAAATGCAGAGGCACTGACAGCAGATTATTTTTACTTGCCATTTGAGAGAAGGCTTAACTAAAAGTGTTCACAGCAGGAACGCGTATTTGTGATTTACACCTGAAAACACCTTTGTTGTGCTGCCCCTGTTTAACCTGTTACTACAGATGGATGTGAACTGCGCCTGCCGTCTGGCGGGAGCTTCCTCACCTTTTACTACACACATGCAGGTTAGGTTAACCACATCTGCGCGGCCTGAAGGTGTGCGAATTGAGGCGCGATTATTCTCGTTTGTATTTTTAGTCTTTTGACGGACTAACAGCTTTTCTATTGATCGTGCTCCTTCATCAAACTGCCAAGTGTGAGACCCGGGAAGGACAGACTGAGTTGAGGTCACGTGACCGGCTTTAAAGGCGATAATTGCTTGAGTGCAAGTGGGAAAAGAGGCGGCTGCCACAGTATTACAGTAGCTGCTTTAAAGAGGCTGTGTCAACAAATTACTGGCAAAGGTGAGATTTTCTATTACCCTCTAACAGCAAGGCTGGACATGGGCTTTTATTTTTCAGCCTGCTCAGTAAGCATCAGTGTTTCATAGGAAAAGCAGGTCTATATTCAACATTTTGTTCATTCAATTCTTTAATGAATTTAAGAATAACGCTTATTTATTAACTTGGCTCTTGGTTGTTTGAGTACAATGTCATTTTTCTCTGCTAAGGTTCAAGAATTGGTTCTGACATTGGTTTTCTTTAAGCTGCAATAGACAACAGTTATTCAGAAGTAGATATTGATTGCAGCGTAATGGCTGAAAAATAACACTCTCTGTATAAAGACTGGTTCCCTATAACCCTCATTATCACTTGGCTAATCAGCCTCCCATCGGGCTGGATTTTTTTCCCGCATAAATGATGGACGAATTAGGGAACAAGGGAACTGCGTGTCCCCATTTAATTCAGGGTGTATTAACACTCTAAATTTGACATATATCATCCATACATGAAAATATCGATGAGTGCAGAGCAGCTAGCCTTCAGCCTATATGTAAATTCTTTGGATGTTTTGTTATTTTATTTTTTTTGCTGCTAAGTCAGATGTACACGGCTGGCAATGCAGCTAAGAAAACAGTAATTAGAATATGGATTCATCTATTAACATTTATCACATATAATATTCAATCAATAAAATCCATTCACTGTGTTGCAAGTGAACAGACCGATTTGTAAACTACACAGACTAATTAACTGATTTTTTTGCAGGGGCTGAATCAAACACACCTGCAATTTTGAAATTAAAGTTCATCACAGCATCTCATCACCTGCTGCTGTTTGTTTATCTGCAACCAGAGAATAAATGTCATACCCGGCATCTCATATGCTGCCTGTACTCTATAATCATCTTACGTGATAAGTGGCACGTCGACAGGACTAAATGGAGAGATACCACAGCTTGGTGTGGCTGGACTGTTTGGGACGCTGTGTTACTTCCTACTTTGCATGTTGGAGGCATCAAACTCACGATGAGCATTGATTTACAAAAAACAATAAGGTTTTATTAGTTTGAACTATTGTTTTTGTGCTGTGTTTAACTGCATATATGTCAGAATTACTGCAAAACACTGCATTCTGTTTTTATTTACATTTTAAACAGTGTACCAACAAGTTTTTTGAGGCTTCTAAATGGCTAAAATGTTATAATGACGTGCCAGTTACGAGAATGGAATGGCTTTTTGTTTTGTTTCTTATTCCAAACTGCCTCGGTTTAAATTAAGCACATTTTCTCAAATCAGTGTTTTGCATTTTAGTTGTACGTATATTTGATCAGCAAGTATTTGAAACAAGAGTCTTTTTTATGTATTTGTGCCATCTCTGATCGTATGCTAACTGTTATTAATGATTAATCATCTGCATCTGTAGTCCCAACTTTTTTGTTTGCTCTCAGGAATCTCTTTCAAAAAATAAACATATATCATTTGACTAACCCCTTTATTGACTACATGGTGTCACTTTAAGTTTCTTTTGTATGCAAAACCTTTATCTAATCTCTAAAACAGCTAATTTACAGATTTTCACTACACGGTTTACATAAATATCCCAGTCAAATTAAGTGACTAGAGCCCGACCAACACTGGCCTTTAGGAGCCGATGACACCAATACCAGAGACTAAAGCAATAAAGAGTATTTGAAGATTCACATAATATATACATAAATTAACATTCTTTGCAATGAATATTTAGAGTTTGACAATAAACTTTACTGTCTAAAATGACATCAGCTGACTGACACAATAAACCTTGCAGGAAATCTAATAATCAAACATTACCTGTGGCATGTTTCTCTAAATTAAGTTCTGTAAAAACGGTTTCATATCGACACATATCGGGCAAAATATATGCTCATCTTTTGTAACCGTCGGACAATAATAAAAAAGCGGACCACAAGGACAATTACACTGAGCTGAAACATTAAACTTCAACGGGAATGTAATAATTAGAAATTACCTCAGGCAACAAATTCTATATTACAATCTCCACATTAAAGGTTTTAATTTTGACGCAGACAATGCTGTGACAGGCCAATATCGGCCGACCAGCATTAAGGTGCATGAACGATATTGGACGATATTAACAAATGTCCGTTATTTACACAAAATCAATATTTTGTTATTGTCAGTTTTGGTATATTAAGCCACAGTCAAAGTCTACACGCTGAGATTATGACAAGTAAAAGTGTAAAGAGGTTAGAAAGGAGAATACTTTAGTAAAGAACAAATACAGTAGCTCAGATTTGAGCTAAAGAATTTAAACAAGGAATTTTCCTTCCTTCCACTAAGAGTAATTCAATGTTGGATAAGTGACTTCCGAATGGAGACACATGAGATCTTGAACGCAGCCTAACCCACTATAATAGAATAACAAGCAGGCTGCAGTGTAAAGGACAGAGAAGCAATAACAAAGGTCACATCTGGCAGATGCTATTGAATTTCGAAAATTGGCTGTGAAGTCAGACAAAGGCCAGATCGACGGATAGGAAATAGCCTAACCTTTCAGAATAAAGGTTCAATACATGAGCTGTGTTAAAAAAATAAAAAATAAAAAAATGGGGAAAGAAAGAGAGGCCACTGCTTCTGTGTGGTTTGTCTGAAAGTCTTCAGAGACGTAAATCACTTTACAAAACTACAGTTAAATGACTTTCTGGGACACAGTTAATGGATGAAGTTAAGTTAAAAGCCCGTGTATCAAGACCGGAAACGACCGTTAATAACAGTTATTTTTCGGCAGAAAAACAAGTCAAGAAAACAACACCGCGTTTGGCGATTAAAACACAAATATACATTTAACTACAGTGGAGACCTTTAACTATCTTCAGGTAAACTAAACGCCCTGGGAGCTACAATTCAGATAATACTGGTTGGTTATCCAACACCCGGACATGAAGGTCATCCTCAGCGGTTAACGAGTCATTTTTAACCCGACACACCGTCTCCCGGACTCACCTGAGGGTTGTAGGCAGCCGTGGGAGCAGACCCCGTCAATTTCTGGGTAATTCCGCTGAATTTGTAGTACATTTTCCTGCTGAAGGACGGGGGAAAGTATCACCCACAACAAAATCAACCGGTAAAGGGTCTTCCGGCTGCGACCGTCGCGGTAAAGTGACGTAGCAGTGAGGTGGCTCGACGCTGCCTGTTGAAAATTCAGTATGGGAGCGTACAATAGGACTTTGCTGAATATCCTAAAAAATAAATGATAGAGACCTGATATTCAATGTAGATTATTGTAAGTACTGTTCATAATAGGCTATGATGTAAAAGAGAACTGCGTTTTACTGCCTTATCTTTGATTGATGTCCAGCTAGTGTCGTTTTAGGGGAATCTGAATTATAATCACACATTGTCAGGCGTAAATTCATAATAGGTGAAAGGATTTTGTACTGAAAGATATGCAGTCGAGGTAACAGTCATTTTTTCAGGTCTCAATAATGTCTGTGGGTCTTACCATCAGACTCAATAAACCGCCCATCAATCAGAAATTTACAGCACCCATTATAAAAATAAAATAAATGTCATGTCATCCAAGTTATTCAATGTTCAGCTACTTTATACTTTATACACTCAAAATATTGTACTTTTACTCCACTATATAGTTACTAGTAACTTGGCAGACGTCTTTGTAATTGAATAATTAATAAGCCTGTAAAAAAAAGGAAAGGGAAAATCAGTTCCCTAATTGCCAGGTCTTTGCTCAGTTGACCCACAATATAGAGTATGCATTCATGTAAATATATGTGTAACTTACTTACCCAATGATTATATGATCAATATCCATGACATTTGGTACAAATTCTTAGATGAAACCTACTGATCCTGTAATCCCCTGACCTTTCATTCAGCCTTTCACTGTAAATATCAATTAATTTCCCATTGAATGTTAGTTTTCCCTGTATTGGTTTCACCCTTATGTGAATTTCTATTTACCATAGGTGTTATAATACAGGGTGAGCAGACTGAGACCTGAAACTCAAGCCTTCAAAGCTCAATGACAGATGAGACCTTTACAGTCCTTCAAGTCAATTACCTCATATAACAGCACTTTGTGTACCAGACTGAGGCGCTATGTTCACCCCAGTGTGAGTCTGATGAGAGCATTGAATGCCCTTGCCAGCGGGCTCAGGTGTTCTCCCCTTGAACATCACGTTCCATTGCCTGCAGGACACTAAGAGGTGTAAATAGTGTGTCATCACATCCAGACGTATCAAGCCCCATCTGCTGAAAACGGCACTATGCACTTATCACTCCTCCAAGCTGGGACAAGTTTTAAGGTCCCATATTGTAAAAAGTGAGATGTCTGTTTATTTTTCTATAACAAAGCAGGGCTAGGTGCTGTATAAATATTGTGAAACTATCAAAATCCAAGGAATACTTTACACAGCTCGTATTCAGGAATGGTGCCTTCAAATGAGCTGAGACATCAGTGAGGTTCTGGTGTCAAAACTACATAGTCATTGCCCTCAGCCACCCTCCAACACAGCCAACCAGGACAATTGCCAGGAACTGATGCCAGTTTTACATTATAGCCACCGATGTCAAATGACTTATTTCATTTGATCTATTTGGTCTGATGGAAAGTCCAGAAAAGCCACATAATCAAATATTTTTTATCCCTATTAGAGTTAGCCAGGGGCTAAGCTAAGGGTTAGCAAGCTTGGCTGGCAGTCATCTCTACTGTGCACGCTCCATGGACCCAATGCAAAAGAAATCTGGGTTCTTTTACACCCAGGAAGTCAGTCATTTTTGGCTTCATGTGCCACTGAGGACATTTGGCCATATACTAGGCTAAGACAACATGTATCGTTACTAGCTAGCGGCCTACTGTTTGGTGACATCCTATGTGTTTCACTACCAGGTTTAGAGAAATGCCTCCAAGATGTGCGTTGACATCTCTGAATTAATTTAAGCCTTTACTAATCGTATCAGTGATGTTAGCTACAACGTGGTTGAATGCTAACGTTAGCTGATGTCTAATAGAAGCTTACCGGTTGTCAAACCTGTTGTTTTACCTTGAAATATGATCGAATGTTTCTCAGGATTAAACTAACAATCAGGAAGCTGTGAAATGACGACAAATTGCCAAATTACCGACATTCATGTAAGTACGACATGTGACCTAACATGGTGGCTGATGCCTTCTCAGTCCTGTGAGAGTTGACCAATAAGAGCAGACTGGCTATGAGACAGGGGCTTTAAAGAGACAGGCACTATACTGTACTTATACAGATTATACAGAGTGATGTGTTTTGAAAGCATTAAAGCATGAAACATTGTTTGAGAGACACCTATAATAAAGTATAAACCTGAAATTCATTAAGAAGGTTATGTTAGGTCAGGAGAAAGTATTGTAAAAAAAAAAAAAAACTTAAGATCAATATTCTTACACAGTGAGAACAGAAGATGGAATCTAACACTTAAATGTTTTAACATTTAATGGTAGTGGAGTTTGATTTGTAATGAGTCATTATAACACATTCAAAGACATTTTGCTCGGAGTAATTTTATTATAAAAGCTCAGACATTGATCACATTAATTACAAGTTCCTAGTCTACTAATGAAAAAGTTTTCTGATTGATGGTTTCAATCAGGCCCGGCCAGAATTCACTGAGCCATAAGCAATGCTACGAGTTTGGAAATTATGAGCTGAAGGGAGGGTGATAAAATATGGATTATCTTTCACTTTTTTTTGGTTGACTACTTAAAAAGCACATTGCTAACACAACAACAAGGATACTGAGATATGTACTGTCTACAATACATACTAAACTCATACAAGGCTGCGAGGTTTACGTGGAGATAACGAATGTGGGGACAGACAGATAATGAGCAGACTCGTTAATTATTTAATTTCCTTTGCAAAAGAAGAGCAAGGGCTCGGCGTGTGTGTGTGTGCGTGCGTGTGTGTGTAGAGGAAGATGGTTGATGGCAACAGGAGGAAGAGGAGAGGAGACGCAGAGAAAGACTGTTGTGTGGGAGAGGTGTTGACTTGTTTGTTTGGATCATGTGTCTCCTCAACAAATCATATCATCTTGGCAGCGCATGGACAAGGCAAACATGTCTGAAATCGTGAATGTCAGAGCCGTCATCTGTAACATCCTCTACTGTTCTTTTTGTTATTTTTTGTCTCTTTTGCTTTTCAGGAATTTCAGCTAATCCCGAGAGGTAATTTCGACCAAGAATTTCAGAACAAAACAACAACAAAAAAAACGCTGCCTTCCAGCCAGGAGATGTGTATGCGCGCATGTGGCCTATTTGTGTGCACAACAATCAACCACCGACGTGATTGACGTGTTGGAGGATGAGGTTGCCTTGGAGACGCAGAAATACAAAATGCCTTGCATTCTGGCGCAAATGGAGAAGCAGAACGCACACTTCATCTTCATCTATTCATTCCTCGTGTGCAGGCACGCTCCGCGCTCTGCCATCGCTGTCATTTTTGTCCCACGATCTTTTTATTCTCCACTTCACGCTGCGTATTCCGTGTCATATCTGTCTGCCTGTTATTTGTCTGACACCTTGTATTCCTCGATGACCTGTCTCCATATTTCATTATCCTTGGCTTAAGCCCCTCCTGCACGCCGAACCCCCTCCGGCACCCACTTGTTCACTCCTTTTTCTCTGTTTCACAGGTTTAACAGAATGCATCTAGGTCACACATCAATCTTGTGTAACTTGTACCATCTGGGTGCAAGGCTTAGACAAAGTGAAAGGCTGACAGCCAGACAAACACACACGCAGACTCACACACACACACACACACACACACACACACACACACACACACACACACACACACAGAGCATTCGATGTATCACACACACACACAAAAAAAGCAGCCGTCTTTGCCAATGTTGTAACCATGGGGATACAGTGTAAACAGAAGCCACTGGATAGACTGCGCCTGTGCGTGTTTAATAAATAATTATTTGTGTATTTTCTATTCTTCTGCCCATGCAGAGCATGCTGGTTTGAAGACTGAAGATCATCAGCACAACAGGCAGGAGCTGGAGCGACCAAATAAAGGTGCAGCTCAGGCAGGAAACAGGGCACGGCACAGAGTTGACCATTATTTCACAAAGCGATCAGCGGAGCCACTGGTTTGTTGAGTTTCTTTCTGGTGGAGGCTCATTATTTCACAATGGGAGCAGCGGGTCCACTGGTTTGTTGAGTTTTCATCCGGAGCCGTGAATGCCTGCTCACTTCAGTATATCCGGCGCGAGGCTGCGTGCACACCTGGCAGAGCGCAGCTTGAGTTCCTGGTAGCACTGTACAAAGCTGTGGTAGATGAATGTGATGGGCAGCGCCAGGAGAACAATGCCACTCACCACGCACATTCCCCCGAGCACCCGTCCCCCGACTGTCACGGGATACACATCCCCGTACCCCACCGTCGTCATGGAAATGATGACCCACCAGGCCGCAGCCGGAATGCTGGCGTAATCCGGGTTCTGCGTCCCCAAATCCAATCCGTGCTCCAGCAGCTGGGCCAGGGCGCTGTATATCGCCATGGCGACGCAGACAAACACCATCAGCATGACCATCTCCCGGTAGCAGCGCGTGAGCGTCAGCCCCAGTGTCTGCAGGCCCAGGAAGTGTCTGGCGAGCTTCATGAGCCAGAACACCCGCATCATCCTCAGCACCCGCAGGATCACCCCAGCAACCCCGAGCCCGGCACCTGGCATCCCTGCCCGGGCCAACGCCATGGTGACATAGTAGGGGGTGATGGCAATCACATCGATGATGTTGAGCGGCCGGCGGAGGAAGTCCCACTTGTTTCTGGCCACCAGAAAGCGCACTATGCACTCCGCTGTGAACCAGCCGATACACACAGCCTCGACTATCCTGCAGAGGAGAGAGCAGAGCAGAAAAAAAATGAGAGTGTAAACAGGAAATGTCAGAGGAGCTACACAGAGATATGGACGATATGAGGCTGATATAAATTGTGGAAAATAAGGAAGACATCTGGGTTGAGACGAGTAAACAAAGACAGGAGGAGAGAAGACTGGAAAATTGCAGGGAGACTGCACAGATGGGGTGGTGGGGGGGCTTCAAAACCTCCGTAGAAAATGTGACACAACAGCCCCATTACCCCATTGATTAGCACAGCAAAGGCAATCAAAGTGAATTAGAGAGAGCCGGTGCTTGTATTTGGAGCAACGATGCCGAGCAAAAGAACTCGGAGCCAAAAGGATAACTGCATCAGCACAATTACACCAAACCAAATTACAAAATCTGAGAGCATGTGAGAGAATTGTATCATCCACAGGCATGAAACTAAATTGGAATCCTCTTGACCCCGAGTATAAACTACACTATTTGTCGATTACCTAACTCTGCAACCGATCCAAAACTTTATCCAGCCTGAGTGAACATAACCTAGCCTTATATAGAGAAAGGCCGCCTCAGGGTTCTTACAGAGGACAGACTGCGGCCAAAATAATGTGGAAAGAGAGGTGCACTTTTTCATCCCGGAGCCAAAATAGCTGACTCAGACAGGAGGTGATTCCCGTAAGTGTCTTAAATCATTTTTCTTGTTTGCTTACACTAATCTATAATCCCTCAGTACACCTTCTCCTATCAGTTTATTACCCGCTGGAACATTGTGCATCATCAGGCATTTATCTGGTGTGTTTGTCCCCCCTGTGTACCGTGCAGTGTAAACTAACAGCGCCAATAAAGATATTCAAATGAACAGTGAAGAGGAGGAGGAGGAAGAGTGGGCTTTTCTGTTTAATAATTAACACTAGCTTTTTGTAGATGCTATGGATTGGTTATTGATTGGCTTCTTTGTGAGCTTCGCTGACATGTGCGGGTAGTAATGTTTACTGTACTGCCTCAAACTTGTCAATGCTGTATTGACTTCCAATCACTAAACACAAGGACAAAGTCTCCATGTCTGCTTTCTGTCTGTAATAAAGCAAACTGTTTCAAAGTAAAGAGTTGATTCTTGATGCATCATCTTCTGGGTGATAAACAAGTTTGATCGATGCCTTGAACGCATCATTTGAGATTCTTTATGACACTAACTTATCCTTCACATGAAGACACATCTGACTTTTACGCACCAGTCTGCGCCCCTCTATTCCTCTAAACTTCCTCGCCCCTTCTCGCCTACCTGTGCTCCTCCACAGTGGTCTTCTTGGCTGTGTCCCAGTCCGGCAGGGTGCTCGCACACAGCATGATCATAGAGACGATCACAAAGATCACGGACACCGAGGCCAGAAGCTGCGCCCCGACCGAGGAGTTGGGTTCCTCGAACGCCTTGCGCATCTTCTCGAGCCATTTGGCGCGACCCGTAAGCGCAGTCAGTGGCACCGGATCGCCCGGGCTGTGGGGCTCATCCCCCGACACTTTCATCTCCTCCTCGGACAGAGTGTCCAGTCCGATCTCGGACATCCTGTCGTCCAAACGCTTCTGGCAGCAGGAGTCCAAGTGCGCGCTCTCCAGCCCCCAGTAGAGCATCTCTGAGTAGAAGGACAGCTCACACACGCCGGGGACGAAGCGGAGTTTGCCGGAGCGCACGTACAGCATGATGAACACGAAAGCCTGAGCGTGGCGGTCGAAGAAGAACTCATTCCGGTCCCGGTCGTAGTCGTCGCACAGTTCAAGGACCTCTTTCTCGGTTGCGCAGGCATGCAGGCGGCTGACGCGCCGGAGAGGGAAATCCCTGATCACCTCACGGGTGAAGGCGTACCGGGTCCCCCCCACGTTGAGCACGCAGATGCTCTTCCCGAACTTCATCTTGGCAACCTGTAACCAGACTAAAACTCCTCTCCAGCGTCCACTCCCCCTTCCATAACAGGAGCTTGTTGGGCACTTGCGGGGCCACAGTCCCCCCCTGTCCCCCCGGGGCGTGGCTCTCTCTGAGTGGAGGTGGCAGTGCGCTGAGCTCCGTGGCTGATGGAAACTCTTCCCTCTGTCCCTCACTCCTCTCCTTCTCCCTCTGTAGCCTGTGGAGGAGACTCTCCCACCCCAGTCAGCGGAGCCAATCCCATCAATGATGTCACATGCGCGCGCGCATGGACACATGCACAGAGAGAGGATAACTCACACAGAGAGACATGCAGTCACATCCAGATGTAAAACAGTGCACAGATATTTGCTTTATATTTATATTCCAACATAATTTGTAGTGTTTTACTGTTTTTAAATCATATTCTTGTGGTTGATGTTGCTGATGTGTAACAAATATGTATTAATCTGTAACAAGTGAGCTTTTTTTTTTAATATACTGTAGTGATAATTGTAAATTTAAATGTAAATTTACTTAGAGCTAAGTCTGACACTTGCACTTAGCAAACAAGCAAATAAATTAGATAAACACACATTAACAAAATCATTGTTATTTTACCGATCCTGGACCTTAAAGTGGGATATATATGAATTTGCCACCTGAATGAATTCATACTCCGAACATAGAGTGGTGTAGCCATGATGTATTGCTGTAGGCTAACCCGGATGTTAGCATCGCTCTGGTTCCCTTCACAAAAAACCTACGAGATCTTTGAATTGGATTTTTGAATTCCGCTCAAAATAGGCTCTGTGGCAAAGAAAACTTTGAGGCATCACATGTTTTGTTCAGAAAGATATTGTAATCACAGATAAACACCACTTTTGTGAATAACTAACATTGGGCTGTAAACAGTCCACAATGCAGTCGCATGACTTAAACGTCACCACCACTAAATGTCTTACTGTACAAGTTTCCTGTAAACTGATCATGTAAAGTTAAAGTTAGAATCATTTGTGACTCAAGTCGGCCTGTATTTTGATTTAAAAAGCAGTTTCATAGCTGGTCAGCATACTAACTTCAGTAGATCTCATGTCACGCCACTTCCTGTTTCCCCTCAGTGGATCTCATTTCAGAAAAACAAGATCATTTCTCAACTTGAGAAAGTTGCAGTTTTTCAGAAAACTAATGAAATATAAAATTGTTGTTTGAACGTTCACAAAGACTGTAGCTTAAACATTATAGAGCTGCTCCTGTATGTTATAAACTACCCTTTCACATAACTGCAGTTGTCAAAATGACCAGATTAATTGTGATTTTCACCTTCGTTAATACTTTTCCTGTGCTGAGGTGGCGGCCATGTTGGTGTTGGTGAACACTGGGGAGTTTCACACAAAACTAGGCATTTCACTTTAATTACGACAAACAGCGACTTTCTGACCTTTTAAACTCACAAACATTAAAGTGTAATTCATTACAAACACTATTTTTCATATATATGGTCCCATGAGGTTCATCAGAAGGCTCTTTATAGACGTCTTTGACACGGGGATGCAAATTTTAAGCATTATTTGCTTGAAAGTCGGCTTCCTCAACCAACGATAATCGGTTAATCATTAATTATATGTGAAATACGTTGGACGTTTATCCGTTAGATGACTGTTTTATTAAACACTGACATGATCTATGTTTGATGGGTAATCAGAATAGGCTGCATTAGAAGTTAAAAAACAGATAAAGTAAACACTGAGTTACTTAATAATTAAGTAAATAGCCCGAAAAACTACTTGATTTTTATTACAGAGCTCCTGTTTGCTGCTCTTCAGCAAGTGGCACAACTAAATCCAAGCCGGACTGATGCAACTAAATGGCTTAAATTAAGAATATCAGCTTGTATAGATTGTCTTACAAATTACTTGTATTTTGATTAAATACATAATCTCATACCAATATTTTGTATTTTATTTTGACACACAGTATTTGTAAATGTTGCAAGACACTTTTTGGATGTATGTGCGCACAACAGTGTCGGTCAAAAGCTTTTTTTTTTTAATCAGTGGAAATCTTAACGGCGATTAATCGATTAATAGTTCATCCTTAACATCCCTACTTTGACGTCACTACTTTTTTTAATGTATTGCACCTTTAAATATTAAGTTTGATGAGTTTATGTGAAATATTATAACAGTGACATTTCTAACATCAGCCTGATAATGTGAATTTAAAAAAATACATATATACTATTGAACATTCGCTTATTAAACATACGATAAAGCGGAGTAAAAATACTCTCAGGCTGTGTGTTTTATAGGTAAAGGTGTCGGTGTGTGTTTGTGCGCGCGCGCCGGAGTGCATGTGCCTGCGTTTTGCGCGTGCGCGGCCCCCCCTCAACGTCACCAGTCGGTGGTTTTTCGGGTTGATCCGACTTCTTTTGGCTGCCGTGAGTTCACTGTATTGTAAAGGGAACAGTGAATCCGCGGAGGAGGGGGGGGCTGATTTTGCCACAAAAATCTCCCGATTGGCCTCACACATCCGGAGTCTCGACGATCCCAATTCATCGCACCTTACACCTTTTTTTATATATATATACGAGAAACGGAAGTTTTATCGCTTTTATTAATTTATTCTATTCCTCTTAGTTTATGGTTTACGTTAACACTCCGGGAGGGCAGAAATGGCGGCCAACATGTACCGGGTCGGAGGTATGTATGTCAATGTGGATCTTTTTATCAAACAGAAACACCAACACTTTTGCATCCCTGAGCTGTTATGTGGCGTTAATGTTGTTGCTTCGCGTCTAATAGTGAGATACGGCTGTGCTACAGTTGCACGGGTGCGTTAAGTTGGAGCGGGAAGGTGAGAATTTCTAAATATTTGGGATTCAAAATGGGTCAGGCCTCGCGTCTGTCGTGGCCACAGCAGCTAGCCGCCAGCTTGCTACATAGCTAGCTTACAATGTAAACATTTTACAAATGTCGGCACCGCTGTTGGGCTCTGCTGTTCGGATAATCGGACCCGGAATACGGATGGCTGATAGACCGCGGGAGCTCTCGGCTAGACATGTGTTTAAAAGGTTGTTAAAATGTTACCACGGGCTGTCTGAGCCTGCCTTTGTATTTGCCTCTTCTGGCATGCAGCCATTAGTACGAGTCCTTATTTAGCTAACGTTAGCACCAGCAGTGGCTTCACTCATTACCATTAATGCAGCGGTGGCGCCCGATTTTACACAATACAAGCAGTGTTTCTCTCACTCCTTGTAACATTAGACGCTGGTTATTGTCACACCGTTCACCTACTTCCAACACGAGCGCGGTTAATTAGCAAAAATTGGCTCCACTGGCTAGCTAGCTTGTTAGCAGTCTGCTGGAATTCATCAAATTATTGTCTCTCGATTCATGGCGTCGTTGCGTCAGGTCGGATTAAAACACCTCAGTTTAACACGTCTGCTGCTCGGAGCTCAGCTGGCACGGAGGCTTGAAATGTCACAAACATAAACAAGGAGCATCTTCACCCAGGTGACGTTATGGACAACAATTTATCAGCATCAGTTTCGTGTATCAGCTTGTTGTCCATATGGTCACCTCAGCTTGTCCTCCCTGCTGCCTTCAGGTGCTTTTCGCAAACTCCAAACTTCTCCAACGTAAAACATGTTGGTGCTCTGAAATTCTTTATATGATGATGATGATCATAATAATAATAATAAATCTCTCTTGATATTAGTACTGTTGAAATGTAGCATCTTAATACACATGTGCAACAACTTACAGGGTGGAATGTAACTTAAGTTTGGATTTAATTACAACTATTTAGATACACATATTTTTTTTTGTATTTTGAATCCAGAGGCAGACACAAGTAGTGATTATACGCACTGACTGAATGCACTTTAATGTCACCCCTTTACAACTCTTGACATATTTACCTCTTCGCCGAACTGTTTATCTGTCTGAAACATGGTAATTACAATATTTCAGACAGCACTTGGAGGAAGCATTTTTCTATGGGCTGATGCTTTCCAGAGCTATGTATATCAGTCTACATTTACATCTCTTGGGGCCAGGTGAAGTCATGTAGTGCTTATGCTGATTTTTGTTTATGAGCAGTGGAAAAAATTATGGCGGAAACATACCCCTGTCCTCAACTTTATTTACGTTAGAAAATCATAACAGTATGGTCCAGGAGAATCGCCTTCGCCCTGTTGCCCCCGTTTCAAATTCTCTGTGGTGGTTCTCCATCACAATCGTCCAGTTTGTTAGTGGTCTTCTTGTCTGTTTTTTAACCTGATCCTCTAGATGTAGCGAGGCTGATAGATTTGTTTGTTTCTTCACATTTACATGGATAAACATGCCTCGAGTGTTTGCTCCGCTGTAGCAGCAAACTGCTAGTTTTCGGTGTTTTATATTTTGTGTTACTCAGCCAGTTTCCAGTTCCTCAACTTACGTTTTACTGGTTTCACTAAGTATATATATGTACATGTATGTGCATTTCCTGGTTCCTTTATCAGGCACGATCATTCATTTTCCTGCTAGATGTTGCACTTTTAGGAAGATTGTTATGCTATCTTTATGTTGACACTGTTGGACAGAGATGATTTCAACTTTATGCTTTTTGTTAAGGCCAGTTAGTCAGTTAGTGGTGGGCTGCAATATATTGAATTGTGTTTCCCATGTTCTTCTCCCTTCATGTGCAGAAACCAGTTTGGCAAAAGGTTAAAAGCACTTCAACATCACAGTTCAACACCACTGCAAACACAACCCCAATAATAAACACACAGTTAAATTGGTGTCAATTAAATCTGAACAGTAATATTTTTGTAAATGAGTAATTTATTATACAAGTTTTGCTTTGAAAGAAAACTTTGAACTGAGCTTTTTAAAAAGCTGACTTCTCTGAATAGGACTGCATTTGATTTTTCAGGTAATTAAATGGCGACTGTTTTGTTTTCTCCTGGTCCCACAGTCAGTTCAGCAATACAGTGAAGTGACCAGTGTGTGTTTTCTGTTACAGATTATGTTTTCTTTGAGAACTCCTCAAGTAACCCTTACCTGATCCGCCGGATAGAAGAACTCAACAAGGTAATGAGGTGTTTGCGTGTCATTTTTGTGTGTGACTATTCCTTTTTATGCCTGAGGGTGAATAGCCAGGATTCCTCTCTGTTCCTGTCCCGACCCCCTCTTTGTAATCCTGCGCGTGCATTTTGTGATGAAGTGTTTGTAATATGATGGTGCGTGACAGGTGTTCCACGGTCTCCTAACTGCCGTTGATCTCAGGACACACCTGTCGGAGTGTATGTGTAGGCGGGGTAGATTATTCTAAAGAGCATAGCAGGAGCTCAGATAGCTTTGGACAAAGGCCAGTTTTGAAAAGCGACGTCTTCTCATGTTTTCCTGCTGATTTTTGATCAATTGTAAAACTGCCTGCCTTAAATTAATTCTTAGGTGCGTTGGTTAAAAATAGTTCAAAACTATGTTTAAATCCTGCACAAGCATTTCTATCAGGCGTGTTCGAAAATCATTTCCTGTGTTGCATGCACTAAGATGAATTCATGTGATTATCAGACTCTGTGGGTGGAAAAGTGTCAGATCAGGAAAAGAAAAAAAACGTATTCAGGCTGTAAATTATAAAACAAAGATTGGGGACGATGTGATTATCCTAAGTGATGAAGTGGGTGGACAAAATAACAGGAACTCCAGGAAACATGATGCAATGTAAAACAGTCGTCCTGTGACAGTTTTGGTGAGGCTGAGAGAGAGAGAGTGGTTGATTCAGCTTGATGGACGTGTTTTTGTATGTTGCAATATATCATGCAGTGTTCCTGTTATTTTGTCCATTAACAATATCATTAATTACATCTACTCTTACCTACAACTTCCCTTTGAAAAGCAGCAGAAGGAGTTGGAAGCCGTTTTCTCGAGCCTCGTACCCCCCACGTCCATTCACTCTCCATCAGTCACAGCATTTAATAGTAGATGAGTCTTTAAGCCTGTCGGCATAATTACACAGCGAGACAATCAATCAATCACTCTATCAAAAGCGCTGTTGCTGCCCTGGTCAGCCTGTCATAGCAGCATAGCTCGACGAGCACTCAAAGGCGCCAGGTCTCTTGGGAAATTAGAGGCTTGTGCAGGGAGGTGTTGCCACCTCTTTCAGTCAACCCAGATCCCTGTACTCTCTTTGTTGCAGACGGCAAGCGGGAATGTGGAGGCCAAGGTGGTTTGTTTCTACAGAAGGAGAGACATCTCCCACAGCCTCATCCAGCTCGCAGACAAACATGCAAGTGAGTAGGAACTTCTGTCAAACTTTCTATTTTGTCATTTGTTTCAATCTCTTAAAAGTTTATGTTTATATACACTTGACTCAAATGTAGAGCTGAAACGACCAGTTGATTAATTGGCTAATGAATCAACAGAAAATTATTTGGTAATAATTTTGGGACAACTCACTTAAATGTGTCTCCACTTGCTTGTTTTAGCTTTGTGGAATGTGAGTTTTTTTTTTGCTTTTCCCTGTTGGAAATCATTGTAAATAGATATATATTTGGGTTTTTGGCTGTTGGTCAGGCGTAAGAGGCCATTTGAACACCACACCGTGAACTCTGGGAAATCGGAGGTATGTCATTTGCTGGCAACACGGTACCTGACAATGTGGTGTGACTGGAGCTCTCTAATGGACTTCAGGTAAACGGTAGCACTCCACTAATTTTACACATTAAAGTGTATTTACAGATTTTGGAGGGTACTACTGCATATGCGGAAAAGTAGTATAAAGCCTCTTGTGGTTCCAGAGGAAGATGCATGTACTCAGCGGCAAAGTTGCATTGTGGGTAAGGTAGGCACCAGGTCTTGAAAAGCAGTCCACTGGTCAAGCATTGTACTCCTTTGACAGTTTTCGACTCATTATGGACAGTTTAAAAGCAAATCATCAAAATCGACACATCCAGATGTATCACATTTCTTTTCCATGCAGTCTTCTTCCTTTTCAAAACCTGGTGACTGCAATTACCCACAATGCAATGTAGTTACTGAGTGACATCACTGATTTTGCAGATTACATGCATCTTCCTCTGGAGCAACAAAAAGCTTTATGCTACTTTTTTTGTACTCTCCCAGACCTGCAAACACACATTAATGTGTAAAATTGCTGGAGTTATGTAGTGGATTTATGTAGTTGAGGTCGTGAAACATTGGAAAAAAAATTCTCCAACAATTTGTAAAACATGTAAAGACATTCACATTAGGATTTTTTGCATACTAATTCGGTTGAGTTGAAATGTTCCAGCCCTAGAAATTGCAATGATGTTGTTTTTTTTCTTTTTTTTTACAATTTTGTAACCTCCTATAAGTCAAACAGCGAATTGAGGAATTTGGAACTACTTGCCACATGATGAGAGAAAATAGCCCTTGGGGTTAAATACAATGCAACAACATTACAGCGGCATTTTGAAACTGTATGGTTGTCAGGTGCATTCGAACTTTCCTGATGGAAAATGTCAATATGAGCTCTTCTGAGCTTTTTTACTTGGCGTTTCCTTTGTACATGTTACATCAACTCTCAATATGATGGTTTTTTGGGTTTTGTTAGTTTCCCATGTCAAACCTTGTGCCAGAGTACAGCCATTTAATCACATACATAGGTGCTTGGGTGTCATTCATATCTGTATTTCACATTTATTTCTCAATTAATTATTTCTGGGAGGGAACTGGAGTGTGAGTATGGCTGTACGGAGGTGTTGTTATCACAACAGCACCTGTTCTGTGTGGGAAGCCCTTTACCTGTTTCCAGTGATGTTTCACTTGGAATAAAACAAGTTATTGATCACCTTCTGGACATAAAAGCAACGTTCCTTCTGCCAAAGCGAACCCACATCTCTGAAGAGAGTGATTGAGATGATGAGTGAGCAGCTGGAGACCCAGCAAAGCATGGTTTTGAAAGTGAACATATGCGACTGAGACTGACAGGAATGTATTGTGTGGCTGAACACTATTCACTCTTTGCCGTTTGGAAAACCAGTTTTGTGGATTTGTCTAGACTCTGTCAACATAAAGCAGCCGTAAGCACAGAAATGTAAACCACACAATGTGCAGGAACATATGCATTCATCACAGCCAATTCCACAAGCTATTTGGATTCAGTCGTCTCCCAGCTGGTCAGCTGAGGAAACAGAAACAACAATAACATTTAACACTGCCTACCGCACTGGAAAGAAAAGGAATTCACACAATTTATGGCTCAGATTATTTCAAGGGGAAAACAAAACGACAGCCAGTTTACAAAAATAAAACAGAATGTGCAGTTTGTAGGAGTCAAAGCTGAAATGTCTGCACTTATTACCAAACTATCAATCAGCACATTGAGCTAAAACAAGAAAGCATCAATGTGTTGCTCTGAATGTGTACTTTATTAAATTGGGGGGAAAAATTCAGTTACTCTGGAGCTTTGTTTGCAGAATTTGCATCCATTTTGTCTGTCAAGCTGATTAATCATTGCAGCGCAAGATCAAACAACAGCTGAGGGCTTAACATTAGCTCTAAGGAGAGCTAACAGGTTAGGGCTTAATCCTGGAAATACACATTCTCCAACCTCATTGTTAACAAGCGGTGCAGATAGGTTTCATTTCATTTGCAAATGTTGTCTGCCGATAAAATTGCTGCCAGCTGCCCAACACAATAGACGTGAGGTGAAATGTGTTTGTGGCACTGAAATCATCACAAAGTTAGATTTTATAATAACTAAACACTGCCTGTGACTGCCTCCTCTTCCACCACTCCTACCAAGGATGCATACATGTACTCATCCACTGACAAAATCTTGAAAAACGTCTGCATCTTGATGTGAAGACATATAGATTACCAACCGGCTGCTAACATGACAAATAGGAGTTGGACTTCCTGTAGTTTGCTTCCAGCGGTTTGCTGGTGGAAAGCTTTCAGTGTGAAGCGACGGCAGTGTTAAAAAAAATCAGCTTTCAGTTTCAGTTAGCTGTCTTTATACACAGCAGTCACAGCTTTGATGTATCAAAGGAGAGCAATCAGCAACAAGCCTGCTGTCTGTTGGGTAAAAGTAAGAAAGGCCAACATAATGTAGAAGTGGAGCTCCGACATAGAGAGAGAGACGGTGTTGCACTCAAATCTCAACATAAGGAGAGGCTTTTAAAGACAGTGAACCAGAGACACTGCTCAGTGGAGTGGACTGCCAAGGGATCACTTTAACTGAAGTGCTTGTTGAAGGGTCGTACAGCTCCGATGTTGTATTTGAGGAGGGGGTGGTCCAATGATGCAGCCGTGCAGAGGTTTTACTTCTGTCACTTTGTGTGATCTGACTAGTACCACGGACCTCGAGGACAAACTGTCCAAATGTTTTTGGCGTTAATTCCTATTTATCTGATACGTCTGCATTTCCATTGTTCCTCCAAAATTAGTGTGTTTATGCTGTTTTTTCTCTTGAACGTGGGTAAACCATCTTAAATAGACAAATCGCCTCCTTTCCCATTGGCAGCGGACAAGTTTGCCTCTCTTGTTTTTCCTGTTGCGTCACGTTTGACAGCAGCATGAAGGCCAGTGAAAATGTAATGGTGATTATTCTTTTACATCCATTTGTGGATTGCCTGCTCAAAACATGCTGTCCAGCACTGATTATCTGGTATTGTGATCAGATTACAGATCTGGTCTTAAGCCTCCTGAAATGCTCGCAGACTCATCGGGGCCACCCTCGATAAAAATCAAACATGTTTGATGTTTAAATTCTTGATGATTATGTCGGTACTTTCCGAGCCAGGCCACAACAACCGATGAGAGAGGCATCGATAAACATTCTAGCACTTGAGGCTAACGTTGGCTAGCCTGCTATTGTTGAGAGAAATGTGCAATCTTACCTCAGGTTCTCACTGAATAATAGAAAATCCACATTGACCATGTTTCCCCTCTAATTCAAGAGAGACAAATAGAGAAGTATTTACATGCCAAAATCTTTTATTTCAACATTTGTCATCGTCTTGTGACGGAAAAGGCCAAGACATTTGTTTGTCCATTGGATGTAATGTTTCCATCACTGCTGAGTGGAGCTGTAGCCGGTAAACACCCATGAGTACTGTGGAGTCACTGACCTGGGAATGAATGAGGATTGGACCCTCTCCCACTGAAGACAAAAGCCAGATGTTGGTGGGTTATTTGTCCAGCGTAAGCGGTTTATGCCTGAAGGTTTTCTACCCTGCCCTTGGGTGTGGTCGTTGTTCTGTGATAGAACAACAGTGAGCTTTGTGTTCAGACTCGTCTTCATTAACATGTCTTGAGCACATGCAGGCCTTCAGGATTTAACTCTGACGGAGTGCTTTAAGTGCCTCAAACCTGCATTCTTTGTTTTGGCTAAAGGGGCGACGTCACTGGTTTCAAAAAGAAGTCCAATTGTATGTTAGCTTATGATAAAAGGGCCCTATTTTTCTCCTGGTTTTTAATAACCTCAGTAGATGGTCTACTAATGAGCTTATGGTCTCAATCTCTAGTTTGAAATCTTCTTCAATACAGCATGATGTTCAAAGCAATGGCTGACGTCACAGTGGGTTTTACACTTGGTTGGAAATGAGTAATTATTCTCGACAGTCACAATGGAAGGTGGCGGTGCAATAGCATTTTAGTAGTTGGCTGCACGTTCTCAGCGAGTCTCTCTTGGAAGACTTCTGAGCGTCGCACACAGTTATTCACATGGAAAATGACAGAAATAGTCGTAGCAGGAATGAAAAAAGAGATCTAGAGTGAGAAGTTCCAACCCTGGCTTCTTCTCACCTTCGCACAGCGGGCTAATCACACTGTGAGGTGGGCGTGTGATTGTCGGTTTTGGAAAGTTACAGAAAGGTGTGGGAGGAGGGTTTTCCAACGCTTTTTGACCATCCAACAAGCACTACTGAAGAAGCATACTGGCAACGTGAAGTGTGATTTATATCAGGAAATGGGGAATCTGGGGCATTTCTAACAGGGATGTGACGCTGCGCTAGTGCCAGCACTGGCTCATGATAAACAACTGGTGTATTAATACGTAGTTGCCAATGGCAGATGATGTTTATTTATCCAGGTATACGCCTGCAATGTGTGATTTAAAGTGTTTATCTGCCTCTTGGCGCTGTGTGCTGACTCAGCAGCAGCAAACTAATCCAGTATTTATGGATGAAAGCTGTTCTTAAAAATACATTTCTAGTAATAGTGCCGAGCATAATAGCGTCTAGAGTGTCTTTAATGGATGGCAGCAATAGTTTCTGATTGCAGAGCGCCATTTTACCAGCCTGTTTTATATCTGAAGACGGCGGCGTTATGAAATATCATGAAGTGTTCTTGTCTGAAGTCTTTGAGATAAATGGATGAATGAGGGTGAAACCATTTGTGATTTTGACAATCTGTGATATATTAGTTACGATTAAGCCACTGTCGTGTTTCTTGTGTTACATCTTTCAGTCTGTGACACACAAACTCTCTTTTTTAATCACCATTAATGTAATTGTCTCCTCTGTGTGCCTTTTTGCAGAGGAGTTGGAAGAAGAGAAGGAGAGCCCGACAGAGACAGAGCTAACAGAAAAACAGAAACACCAGCTTCGCCACAGAGAGCTCTTCCTCTCCCGGCAGTACGAGAGTCTACCCGCGACACACATCAGGTACCGTACAAAGACACACACACACACACACGAACATCATCAAGTGTTGGCAGTGCACATGGACGGTCACTTATCCAGCCATGAAAAGACAAATGCTCACTTCCTGAGTTTTACATGGTGCTTGTTTCTTCCCTCTCTCCTTATTAGGGGGAAGTGCAGTGTCGCATTATTGAACGAGACCGAAGCAGTTCTTTCATACCTTGACAAAGAGGTGAGTCAGAGAGGAGAGCAACTTAGATATGTCATCTTTTACTGGTGTTTGCCTGCAGCAGACTGTCTAAGCAGGTCAAGTCCGACTCTTTCAAATGGCAGATGACAAAAACTGAGAGAGAGGCCTCAGATTGCTTTCAGTGCTGATCAGTCAGCTGGTTATTTTTTCTATTTATCCTTTGGTCAATACATTTTAGCATGATAATGAAAATGTGCAGTATGTAGGTTGTCGAAAGGTCCTTTAAAAAGTATTAAATTCAACTTTTCAAAATGTATTGGGCCTTAAAAGTCATGAAGTGGTCTTGAATCTGAATTTATTGCCACTTTATCTTATTGGATCTATCCATCTTTTAGATTTTGATTTGTGAAAATGACTCAAGCTCTTTTGAGTTACGCTCCACATTTCTGATGTGAAAATCTTTAAACCAACCATTGAACCTCACACTGTCTCTACACATTATACTTGTTATAACACCTGTTGGCAAAGTGTAAATTAACTTAACATCACTCTAAAAAACATATTCTTACATAAAACCTACATCTCCACCGCTGCGCATTCAGTACATACTGCCTACCCTTTTACTCGTCTGCAGTGCTTGAATAAGCAGTTGCAGCATCACCTTAATTTCCTTCTAAAACTTGACCTTATTTCTAATTTTAGTATGTTGCTCTTTTACAGATGGTAAAGTAGGATAATTCAATTGAAATTGAAATTGATATTTGAATGTTTACGACAAAAAATCCTATTCATTGCACCTTTTAGGATTCATATGTGTAATATGGAGGCTGATTGGTGTGTTGTCTTTCTTCAGGATACGTTCTTCTACTCGCTGGTGTACGACCCGACACAGAAGACCCTCCTGGCCGACAAAGGAGAGATCAGAGTGGGACCGCGCTTTCAGGCAGACGTACCTGAAATGCTACAAGAGGGTCAGTGAGAACTGTACATGACTCACTCACCGTGATTTATCGGCGTAGCGACTTCTCTAGCCTCATTATCCAAACATCTAGTTTGTGTTTGTGTGATTGGTCTCAAAGGGTGACGGTGGGGAAGGGTAGTGGTGAGAATATGCAGACTTTGTTCTTCTGAAGGAGATGATTACAGCCTTTTTGTTCTTGAAGTATAGTATGAAAATAGAAATGTAGTACAAAGTATAATCAGTTAGCGGTTTGGTGTAAAAGCACATGATCAACACCGCTTATTTATAGATTGTCCACACTTGACATGAACAGTGAACGACATGGTTTTATGACTGACGTGATAAGCCTTATTCACACAAGCAGCGAGAAGGTATAAACATGTATCTACACCGAGAATATGTATTTGAGATTTTTTCTTTGGCACCGTGAAGCTGAAAGTCCAAAAATCGGCGTTGTTTTACTTCTAAAATTTCTGTCCAGAACCATCATATAGTACCTCGACATTTTCAGATAGTAGCAAAGGGTGTGCAGAGTTTATAGTACCTGCACTACCAGAGAAGTTAATACAGCAATCTCACAGGTTGATAATCATAATCATGATCATAATATATGATGTTGGCTTGATGTGTAAGCTGGTGTGTGTGTGTCCTGCAGGTGAGGCAGATGACAGGGACCAGTCCAAGTTAGAAGAGAAGCTGTGGGATCCAGAGTGTCCACTCACCAACAAACAGATAGACCAATTCCTAGTGGTGGCACGGTAAGACCTTTCATCACTGACCTGGACACTGACAATCATCTGACCACATCGTCCGAACAGACTGTATCACATAACAGCATGTCATGAGCTTGTTTCCTCCAGTCTGCAGCTGCAACCAATTAGCCTCACAAACAGACAGATTTAACTTTTCGTATTAAGGTATTGGGTATTGTAAACCTCACTGGTATCTTTTAATGCCATTATTCTAGAGCTGGGCATCACCACTGATGATTAAATATCGATTCAGTCGGGGGTATTTGAGTGAAGGTGCCGAGTGAGGACTAACACAAGGAACCCTGGAGCTTGGTGCATTATTAACAATATTACTGTTTACATCAAAAAGTCAATTGGAGATTTGTGGGTAGCATGTTTCTCTTGAGAAGTTAATTTGATATTATTATAGTTCAAGCATCTAATCATTAAAAGTGCTTTGGGAAACAAACAAAAGAATAATGACAGATGTGGGCCCATGTGTTTCAAAAAAGGAAAATAAGAACAAAATGGAAACTTTGCTGTTTTAACAAGCTTTGTGACCGTAAGTCAGTAGATTTCTGAGTTTGCACGGTGCACCCGAATGCACCATGAAGCTCCTCTGCCACCTCTAAAACTCTGACACAGACAGCGAGGAAAAGATAGATCTGTAAATGACAACAAAACATGATGGAGAATCTCAGAGTAGTTTTTCATCATGTGACTGTTGTGGCGCCAACATTTACTCACCAGTGTGGCGGACAACCTTCAGAGATTTCACCTGCCAAATGGAAAATCAGGTGTTGATTTTGGACCCTGTCACACATTCAGAGGAAGACATTTATTTGAGGAACGATCTCTGGTTTTATCAATCGAAAGCAGATCAGTCAAGTGAAGATGGATTTGAGTTGGAAAGTGAATTTTTTATTAGTTTTAAACCCAGACCTCGTTATTTTCCTGTTTGTGGATTATAATGCAGGCATATTTGCAAAAGTGATAGATCATTGTTGTTATTTTTCGAGGAAAAGCTGCAGAGTGAGGCTCATTATTTTCACGTGTTGTTCCACAAAAATTATATGTGGATTTATTTGTTTATATTTCGATAACAATTGATGAAAACGGCATTCAATATTACTAACAGAAACACAGATTTATGTTTAATGGTGCAAATATTCAAATGATAAATTACTCTGTTTGATTCATGGTGGGCTCATTTGTGCTGTTTTCTGCTCCCCATTACTGGAAGCTTATGTTTGTGTTTGTGTGTGTGGGGGTGATTTGCTAAATAACAATTAACAGAAAACAATGAGCCCGTACTGTGTGATTTATATGTATTGTGTATGGCTGTTTACGTGTGTGTTCGTGTTTATTTTTCAGGGCGGTTGGGACCTTTGCTCGAGCGTTGGACTGCAGCAGTTCAGTCAGACAGCCGAGCTTACACATGAGTGCAGCTGCAGCCTCGCGAGATATCACACTGGTGAGTTGGACACACACTCGTACACCCTGCAGCACCTGGTTGTAAGTAAAATGATAGTTTATAACCCATATCCGTGTCCGTTTGCTGCAGTTCCATGCGATGGACACGCTGCATCGTCATAATTACGACCTGTCCAGTGCGCTGAGTGTACTGGTCCCAGCGGGTGGCCCGGTGCTCTGCAGGGATGAGATGGAGGAGTGGAGCGCCTCGGAAGCGGCCATGTTTGAAGAGGCACTAGAGAAATACGGAAAAGACTTCAATGACATCCGACAAGACTTTGTAAGTGTGTTTAACTAACTGTGCTCACACTCTGACTGACACCAGCTGCAACAGAAAACTACCCGAGGTGATTGAATAATAAAAAGATTTTAAATTTGATATTCAGGTTTGTATAAACGCCCTGTCAGATCAAAGATTCATGACGAGATTAGTTGAAACCTGCCACTTCTTGCATTGTGCTGGTCTGCTACACTCAAAACCTGCAAAACCTTCCAATTCACATCAATGCGACAAGACGAGACATCTTCACTGCCACTACTCTTTGTAATTCTGCGTGTCTGCCCTTACGAACGGACTTATTTGGCTGATTTGGTTGGAGGGGCTGACTGCGTTCCGTGAATTTAAATCTGTCCACTTCACTTACAATTTATTTTAACAAGAGGAGAGAGAGGGAGGGAGATAACCTGATGAAAGTCACATACGGAAACTTTGTTATTAAAATTAATTGTGAATAGTGTGCAAAAGCATAGTGCTCAGACGGGTCAGTTCATACTTTCCCCTGCAGCTTTCTAAAATGGTTTTGTCTAGTCACAACTCTTTGGTCTGAACTGGGTTTTGTGATATTTAGCATTGTTGTCAACCGTGATTCTACCTACTGAAGCAAGTTATAGGGAGCTTAAGAGTAAAAAAAAAAGGCTGCAACTACCATTTTCCTTTTTTATTAATCTTTTCATTATTTTCAAGATCAATTAAGTTTGATTTAATTTGAAAGATTCTGCTCAGTTTCCTAGAGCTCAAAGTGACGTCTTCAAATTTGGTGAATTTTAGTTTGTACGTCTAACAGTCAACGGTGCAAAGACTCTTTTCCTCATGTGGTCATTTACCATCATTAATGACAATGAAAAGCAGCAAACTCTTTCATTTAAGTGGCTGAAACCTGTAAGGGTTTGACATTTTTCACCTGAAAAATAACTAAAACCGATAGTCATCAAAATAGGAGGAAACTAATTTACTTTTTAATCAACTTAACGATAACTTATCGTTCCCACTCTAATGAAAGATTCTCCTTTTGTAGGCTTGTTATGTGGCTGTTCAGATGTGGTTGTATTTAAACTTTCTCCGTTCACTCATCCAGCACAATTCACTTTACAGCTGGATGTTTGTTCATGTACGTCAGCTCTGCATCTGTACTGTGTGTTTGGCAGTATTAAGGTGGAAAATCTGTATTTTTGAAACATTCTTCACAGACTGATGGACAGTGGAAGATTTATTATGCTGCAGATGTGATTTGAGGAGTTTCTTTTGGATGTGTTGGTGTTTCTTCCTCCTCAGTGAAAACTTGGGACTCCCTCATGGTGCATGAATTCATGCTGATCACACACACACTGTTCTGTGAAGGACAAAATTACCAAGTTTAACAGCTGCCTTTCAAGCCTACAGGGGATGACTATTTGATACTATTGAACTTTCCTTCCCACCAGCTACCACTTCTGTACAATAAAGGCAGGATATGGGTGTATGCGGTGGCACCAGGTGCTCATGAATACTTATTAAATGTGTGAATCACTGTGCGTGTGTGTTTGTGAGAGAGAGTATGTGTGTATTTTCTTCAGGGGCTCGGAACCGAGCAAAGCCGCTAGCTTTCAGCTTCTTTGGTCACGATGCCTCTCGCTCATGAATATACATGAAGGCTTTCGCACCCAGATGGCAAGAACATGAGATATTAATATCATTAATTTGCTCTCTGTCTCCCCCCTCTTTCCCTCCACTCTTCTTCTCTCTTTCCTCTTGTGCAGCTGCCATGGAAGTCTCTGACTAGTATCATAGAGTACTACTACATGTGGAAGACCACAGACAGATATGTGCAACAGGTGAGACTAATTCAGAATTTTCAAAACCACAAAAATTCCTCTCGTGACCGTCTGAAGGACTTTTACATTTAGAGTCCAAGGCTGAAAGTTGCCCTGTGGAGTTTTCTTGTAAACAAGTTTGTTTCTATTCATTATGTGCACCCCTTAAGCCGAACCCCCTAAAAGATTTGTGTTTTTTATGAGAACAAGCAAAACAAAACCATCATTTAATGTCTTCATTTATGTATATAAAACATTTTTTTGTAGCTACACTCCTTCTGTTTCTTTCAAATGGGCACTAAAGTAATTTAGTATCGCACTTCCATAAAGTTAAAGGACTCGTGAGGTTCAAAATCGATGAAGCAGAAGCTGAGAAATGTTGAATTTGAGTTTTTTATTAGACTTAAAAGCTTTTGGATCCTACAATTCCCACAATGCCCCTCAAGAGCATCTTTCAATAAACATAAAACTTTCTTTTAAACGCCCTTGTCTTTGGTATCCCTTGTCCACTGGTGAAAAATCCCTCCTAAACCTGCGAAGATCGGCTTTTGTGTGTAATGGGAATGTGTAAACTCTGCATTTACACCCGGGTCAATTGTGTCTACAGTAGTCTGAGTCTAAATTCTGCTGTGCAAAGTGACGAGGCGATATCAACACCAGTGGTGGAACATAAATACGAAAGGAATTCAGGACGCTGTCTATTAAGGACGTTTTATTACTGGACACAGTGTTGGAGGTGGAGCCCCGTGTTTTGAAGCCAAAAAAGCTCGACTTCCTGTCTATGAAAATAGCTAACTTCCCATTTAGCGCCCGGCTAACTTGAACAGGGATAAAACGATTTAACCGTGCGCCTCTTCTAGACTTTCCAAATGTTATTGGAATGAATGGCTCAAATTATGACGGTGAAATGAGTCATTGGGCGGGGGTTGTGACACTCAAAAGAATCTATGCACCGTTTTACAGATGCTTCTTTCACAATGGGTCTTTTGTTGTTTTCTCTACTGTCAGAACGTTTTCCGACGCATTCGTGAAGTGCAGCGTGACATCAGTGACATACAATGCGCCTGGGAAAGATGGTCGCATAAAACTGGGCTGTATATGCAGTAGAAAGACACACATGCAGCCATCAGATGACACATTTTGCCTGATTTGTGCTGGCACAAAAGCGGTGCAGGCAAAATGGAGAGTTTAACATTGTTCAGTACCAAAATTGTGGGGCCACAATGCTGGTTGACAATTGGCAAAGTTCCTGTTGCTCCCTCCAGAGCCACAGAGGACATTACACAGCTGTTTTCACAGACTGAATAGTACACCCAATAAACTGAACTACTTATGTGTAAAATTGTTGGAGTGTCCCCGTATGGAGACGGTAAACTGAAGCGAAGGGAATTTAGGCTGCAGGAAACTCAAAACAACTCTCTGTAACACCAGCTGGATATGATAAAGCTGCGTTTGTCACCATGTTCGCGCCAATATGGCTAATATGGTGACAGCTCATCGAGAATATGTCTGATAAAAATGGCAGAGGCGAGAAAAGGATAAAACAGTGCTAAATGGGTGAAATCATGGATACCACGGCGAAGGCCTTGAGGGTCTTTCCCAGACTTAATCCGTTCCGTTCTCATGCATTGATTCGCTCAGATGAACAGCGAACAAGTGATTGGAGAAGAGATAACCTTTTTTAATCCCAAAGAGGTTTTCCTGTACCTCAGCTGTAGATCATCAGTGAAAAGCGTCTCGAAGACGGGAAATGCCACACTTGATAACGCATTGACACATTGGATGATTATTTTTGTAATCCTGCCGTCCTTTGTTCAGGCTGTCTGTCAGACTTAATTCTCTAAGGTGTCAAACTGTCTCCAGACAACTGTTGATTTCTTTTGTTATTAACGAATCAATCCACTGTTTTGTGTCTGCGCAGAAGAGACTGAAGGCAGCTGAGGCAGAGAGCAAACTGAAGCAGGTTTATATCCCCACATAGTAAGTCGCTTCATTCCACATTTATGGATGTTGGTATTATTACTGTACCTTCAGCTGCCAGATGATCATTGTTTCATACATAATTGATGTGTTTGATTTAAAGCACTGCACGAGCCAGCTGCAGTCGGCCTTAAATCTCTCCCTGCGAAGTTAAAACCTTTTTTCTTCTCTCCGACAGTAACAAGCCCAACCCCAACCAGATCTCAATGACCAACGGCAAAATGGCGACAGTGAATGGAGCGGGCCCCGGGGCCTACCACGCAGCAGGCGGGGGCAGAGCCTGCGAGAGCTGCTATAGTGAGTTTTGTTTGTGTGTGTGTGAGAGAGCGAGTGGGTGCGTGTTTAAGCATTGCAGGTGTGAAATTGAATCACAGAGGCTGTGAGCACAGGTCAATTATAAATGAAAGGAGAAACAATTCAGCGTTAGCCAGCCAAAGGACCTCTTGTTCAATATTGAGCTCTTCTGACTCTGGAGATGCTTTCATCACTTCTCACCTGGTTATTTATCTTGACAGCTGTGACTAATCCACTGATCAATATCTCCCCTTTGCCCAGTTCCTGAAAGCTAAGGGCTAACAAGCTTATTGTTGTGTTTATTTATTTTTTTTCAATAAAATTCTCCTTGACGTTAACAGTTTCACAGTCCAAACCTGAATATTTACTACATAATAATATAAGTGCAAATCTTTACATTTAGAGGTGCAATGGGTGAGAGTGTTTTTATTCAGAGATTAATTTAATGGTCAACACAGTGCGGGAAAAATAACAGTTTTGATGTTATGTCAGTATATTTGTGGCAGAGATAACTACTAGCATGCTGACTTGTTTTAAAGCTCCTGTTCTCGACCGCTAACTGAGCTAATTGCAGCTTCAGTTAGCAGATAGTTTGGATATATCCTTCCCCGTATCTGTTTTGAGGAAGAACTCAACATGTGGCCAGTGCTATGAAGTGTTTTGTCATTTTAAGATAACAGATGATTTTAAGAATAAGTCCTTTCTGTTGTGATTATTCCTTTAATTGTTTCAGCACTAAATGCTGTTTTGTAAAGGAAACTCGGGATATATGCAAAGTTTCAACTGGTTGATTCAATGTTGCTACCCTCGCTCGTCCTTTAAACGTAATATTTCTTGAACATCTTCATAATTTCCATTGAGTATCCTCCACATTATTTGTTGCTTTACAAAAAACAATGAGCATCTGTTACTAATCAGTTATGTTGCCACGTGCCACTACAGCTTAATGAAGATAATGTGCAATATTTAAGGCCACACATTTTTATTTTAATTTTAAATTGGAAATGGCTCTTGTTGAACATAATTAATGGTTTAAAATGTGGGCGTTTTGTACGTGGACAGAGCTTCTTAAGATGTTTAAATCACTTACGGTAATCTCATCAGTCAGCAGCAGGCCTGTAGTGAGACTCGATCCGACATTGATTAAATCATTTAGGGAGATACTTGAGACAAAGCGTGATCAATATGCTGAGTGTCTGTGGGCCAGTTTTCTCCAGTGATGCTTTCAACTCTCATTAATGCATTTCGTACATTAACAGCCATGCAGTCGGCCCAGTGGTACTCGTGGGGGCCTCCGAACATGCAGTGTCGCCTGTGCGTTTCCTGCTGGATGTACTGGAAGAAGTACGGCGGTCTGAAGATGCCAAGCAGAGCAGAGGGCCCAGAGGAGAGGACCTCCCCCAGTCCAGCAAGCAATGTAAGCTCAGTCAGAGGGCAGAGATGTAAAACACAGGGGATGTTGTGGGGGGAGGAGTGTGATTCTGAAAAACATCAGGGTGTCTGCAGTTCTTCCAAACATGTCTATATTCACCTAACCTCAGGGTTTTGAAGGAATTCAGCTTCTCAACCTACAGTTGAGTCAACACCCTTTGCTAACGTGTCATTTAACCTTCACAAGGTCAGGATTTATTGTTCGACTGCACATTTTGCATACGTGTTGTTTTTTGTGCATGTACTGTGTGCATTCGAAAACTCAAATGTGATGTCAGTATTTTTTTACTTGTGACATGTTTCACTTGGTAGTAACATCTCAACATTTTATGAACAGTCTTAAGTATTCAGCAGTTTGCGCTCCAGTGAGTTGTGGACATATGTGTACATTCAAAATAAAATACATTTTGATGTAGAGAAAACAAGAAAGCTTTTAGTCAGCTGTGATTCAGACACATTGTTTTTAAAAGTCAAAACAGTCAAATTTTATCATTTAGTTTAACATTTAAAATCTTCAGTTATTGACTTCATCCGGACTGTGTGAGTGTAGCAAAAGTGAACAACCCACACATGAATATATTCGAATGTTACGCAACCCCTCCTTTTTTTTAATAGCATCGTGACGGTGCCAAAATAAAGAAAAAATAGTTTTTTATTTGTATATGTATTAAATCGGAGCTTAATGAAATGTGACATAAAAACTACTCCCCGCTCTAAAATATGTAACATTGTTTTTCTCTCCACAACCATCTGGCGACCCCTGGTATTTCACTAGCAACCCCTCAGGGGTCCCTCCCCCTGGTTGAGAGGCAGTGGTCCTGACTGAGCCTAGTTTACTTCAGAACAGTGAGAAGAGCAGAGACGAGAGCCCAGATTCAGAAATCTCTGATACAATATAACCAAAACTATTTAAACTTTGCCACAAAAATGTTATGTTTTTATAAGACTGCATTGCTCATACGAGGGAAATGATAAAGGAAGAAGTGTTCCTTAAGTCAAGTCAAAAGTTTTGTCATATGCAAAGATAAAAACAAGCTTCTCTTTATAGTGAAATTCTCTCCGTGTTCCGCTCAGAGCGCTTTTTTACAACAAAAAACATGAGAAAATAAAATGATTAGAAGATGTTAAAAGACATAAAGAAAGAAAAAGAAGATGACAAAATACCTGAAGGACACAGTACGATATACAGATCTTCAGTATCGATACAAACACACAGTGTTATGGGTTCAGCTGTATTCAGTGTCCTCTGTTCTGTCCCTCCTTCCGTCTCAGGAGCCTCGCTCACGGAGTCACGGTCCTCGCCAGTCCAACCACATGGTGCCGATGCGAAACAGCGGCAGCCCCAAATCCTCCATGAAGACCAAGCAGGCTTTCCTGCTGCAGGCCACCCGCCTCACCAAGCTGGCCCGGCACATGTGCCGTGACATCATCAGGCTGCGCCGTGCCGCGCGCCGGCCCTTTGTCCCCATTAACTGTGGGGCCATAAAGGCAGAGTGTAAGAGCTCTTTCAATTCCTCCTAACTTCTGCCACATGGACACACACGCAGACACAAACACACGCAGACACAAACACAAACATACACGCATTCACCACCCTTCCTCACCCCGACTGCCCCACCATCAGCCCCCATCTCTGCCCATCTCTGCCCCCCCCCCCCGTCTGTCTCTCTTTCTGTTTTTATTATTATTGTTATTATTATTTTGGTTTTTGTATTCTCCCACCCCCTGTTTCCAATAAAGACTGCCTGTCCTCATAACTATGAGTTCTGATCATCTTTTCATTCGTGTTTTTTTGTTTTGTTTTGTTTTTTTTATTCTTTTATCTGTTATGGTTCTTAGTCACTGTGAACTGAAGGCCATTGTTGAAATGACATGCAAAGATTTCTCGGTTAAACAGGGCTGTTCTACGCTCGCATAATAACTCGTGTTGCTCCTGTCATAAACAAGTAGACTGTAATAGAAGTCGTACTCTAGTCTGAGCCGTATATTTACTGAATTTAGATGTAGAGAAAATGTATTTTACTAAGAGAAGCTCTATTTTGCACAGCGCCGCTGGCACAGGCGTGCCCCCTCTGTGCTGTCATGGCTGATCCCTCAGCTGCGAATGTTTATTGTAAATACTGAACCTCGGCTACAGTGTGTTTGCCATCGCCCTCTTTTACGCGCACATTCTCATGCTGTTAATCATGTGTGTTTTTGTGACATAATGAGCTTTAGATTCGGACTGATGAAACTTGAAAGAAGGGAGGTCGAAGCTGAAATAAGAGCCTCCTCTGGTTTGTTTGGTACAAAGAATAACTAGCTGCTCTTGACTTCTTTGCTGCTGGCTGCATCTCCCGCTGTAGATCAGGCTCAAACATTAGGAGTCATCAACCAGACCACGTCCTTGTGATACGGTCTCTCCCCTCCCTCCTGTGTTCAGATCATGCAATATTCATATGAATCCATCATGTTGCCTCGTGTAAATCCTGCGGACAGGATTTTGCCATTCAGAGCCATTTCCCCCTCCCCCCCCCCCTCCACCCCTCTGCCTCCTCGCCCTTCATCTTCTAACAACTGTTGCAATATTCTCATCTCACCTTCTACCTCTTTTTTGCTCTTTTCTTTCATCACTGTGTGAATGTGAGAGTAGACCTCCAATAAAGTCACACCTGAAAGCATCTCTTCCGAGTCCTTGTGCTTCATGTGTCCCGTGTTATCTGTCCATCAACTCCACCACACTCGGAGGAACCATAGAGGCTCGCATCCCCACCCCCAGCATGGACTCCAGTGCCTGCTGTCATATCCATATTTTAATGTATGTGTGCTTCCAATACGTTTCCTTTTTTTTTTGTCGTTGTTGTTGGTTTGTGTGTGCGCATGTGAGCATGTACTTACATCTGTGTATGTGCATGTGGGAGATTATTCTCTAATGGACATGCCATCCCTGAAAGTAAGTCACCGCATTAACACCTCAGAGTGGTTTCCTCACTCGTTTTGACTGCATTTGCATTCATTGAAATACATAAAAGAGGCACACGAGACAATCAAACAGGTGATCAGGACTGATTTCTGCCAAGCTCCAATTGCATGACTCCGCAGAAATGTTAAGGCAGTGTTTAGCATTCTTGGTAAGTCCGGGCAGATAGGAGGGAGATCATGCAGTCTGAGCGACACTGCGGTGGTTTGTAAAATGTGTGTGTGTGTGTTTGGTTTAGACATGTTAAGGGTGTCCGAGGGGCAGGGGACTCGCCTACCCAAAACCAGGGCCGCCCAGAGGAGCACTCTGACCAGTGTCCTCCAGTTTCTAGGTAAATAAACACGCGTAAGAAGTGTTTGAGCCGTACGATGTGCCTCACACCAACACTTTTATGTTTAAAGTTATAGTTAATTAAATTTAAGTTGGTAGTTATTTCACTTTATGAACCATTTATTAAGCAATTGTTTGTTGTAAAGTTGTTGTAAAATCTTTTATAAATGGTTTCTACAGCATTTAATTAACCTATTACTGAAGTAAGATTAACTATAAATGTTTAAAATGATGCTTACTGTAAAGTGTCACCTGAGCCGGTTGATGCAGCTCCAGTGTGGTGTCTCTTCCAGAGTCGCGTCCGGCAGCTCACGCCCCTCGCTCCCACCGCACCCCGGGCCTGCAGACGCCTCCCCCTCGACGCCTCCTCTCCTCCCTCCCGCACGGCCCCCACGGCATGCTGGGAAAACGCAGCTACCACCACCACAGCAGGGCTGAGCCGGACCGGCGCGCAGGTGCACACACAGGCACACATTTCCAGGGCCGGACTAATTCCACAAAAGAAGTTATCATGACCTGTTTTTTCAATAAGGCTGTTGTTGCTTAACTTGATCGTGCCCAGAAGCAGAAAGTGATTACTTGTATTACCCCCGAAAAAAAAAAACTGGAAAATGCATCCCGTCTTGCTTCTAACCGAGTTACCTCTGATGTGAATGAACCTTGGGGACCAAACAGTGTTGATATCCAATGTTCTTGTCGTCCTTTTTGCCTGATAAAATCCGATTAGTGGAAACACACCCGGAGTTGATAACCTTTTCTGCCATTTCTTATCTAAACTAGCTCGTTGGAGAGAATGACAACTAATTCTAATGAAAACGAATCAGCAGATGGGGGTCATTTGGATAATTTGGATGATTCAACTTCAGTCTGACACTTTGTTTTTTATTGGTAACTTCACTATTATTACTGAAATTGAAACACAGTCATTTTTGTTGCACCATTTTGTAGCTAGGAAAAGAAATAAACTCATCAATAATATTCACAAGTGGCAGATTCCCTCATGCATATTGTGCATCTTTCCCTTGTTTCCACAGAGAACCCAGGAACAACAGGTGTACCCCTCCTGGTACGTGTCTTATACCCTTATTCTAAACAAATCCTGTACAGCTGCATCCGCTCATTTTAATAAAACGATATGTAAATGTCTTCCTGCAGCATAACGGCCGCAGCAGCAGCAGCGGAAACACCCGCGGCGGAGTGATGATCCGCAAGAGACGCCCCAACTGGATCGATGCCCCCGATGACAGCTTCTTCCTTGTCACCCGGGAGACCAGGTAAGCAAAGGTGACCCTTTTCTGACCTCTGATTGGCTGACTGTGTGTGTTTGTATGCATGTGTGTGATAAGACAGCAAGTGAGGCTGAGCAGACGAGAGGAACTGAGCTGTGACAGAAATGGGACTCTCAGGAGTTATTTTGGTCCTGTGGTGACCTCGGACAGCTGTGTAGCGTAAACACACGCAGGAACACACAAACAGATACGACACATATGTGCCTAAATCCACACAGACGCTGAGCCGGAACAGAGTGGCAGCCTGCGGGGTCTCGTTGTCACTAACGCAGCTCCATCTAGGGGTGTAAAAATGTCTCGTTTTGAAGATTGAATTTGTGTATTTTCACCACAACGCTCACTCAGCTCAGCTCATGCAGCGAAGAAACGCTCTAAAAGCACCAACACATACAGACCCAATTAAGATATTTTTGCGGCCAGTGGGACCAGAAACCTTAAGTCGATATAATAATCTATCTAGTTATAAAGCACTTTACGCAGCATGCCATCATTAGACGCTCTCAAGTGGTCATCTAATGCGTGAAGTCTCGTGTCCAAACAGCTTTTGTGTTCAGCACCTGGAAAACATAACACGATAGTAACTATAACTCAGTCCACCTTGACTGAAAAACTACTCAGCTCTTGACTGTTTTTAACTCTGTCCTCTCAGCATCATTTAAAATGAGGTCATGCCCTCAATGATTCCTCCACAAAGGCCGATCGATTAAAAACGATCTGGTTAATCTGGTCGGCTCTTTGCTCAGGTGTGTGACGCATTAAAGAGGCAGTTTAAAGGTCCAGCGTGTTGGATTAAGTGGCGCCGAGCTGTGAGCGTCGCAACCAGCCGACGACGTCCGCGTGTGACCAACGTCGGGGAAAATGGAACAAGGAATTTTCAGTTTGCGTTCTGCAACCTCATCGCTGGTTTCCCCGTTGTGATGATCAACTTTGACCTTAAACAGATAATATATTATAATATATCAAAGACCATTCAAAAAACATCAGCACTAATGCATTTTATTTATATAACGGCTTGAAAAACAAAGTTTACAACGTGCTTTGAGAAACAAGCAAAAGCAGGAAACTCAGGAAGACAATCTAACAAAATAAACACTCAACAGTCGAGCCGAACGCAAAGAAGTGTAGTCTAAAGTGAGTCAAAACAACAAGTTTACCAAATAAAAACACTAAAACATGATATGAGTCGTTACAGGTCACAGGAATAAAAGCGATAAAACAGGCAAAATCCCAGACAAAGACGGAGAGGAAAAGTAATGCACTTGTGTCCTCACCACTTCTCAACACAAAGTGATGCCACTGATTGTCACTAGCTGTGGTTACATTGAAATCATTCTGATTAGTGATTCTGATTTTACCGTTTAAGTGGACAAGCTGCATCAGCCACAGATCAGTTCTGTTCTCCTAGCGCCTATTTCTGTCCCCCTTGGAAGCAACGTCCCCTGATGTTCGCTACATGTGAGGCAAACATGCGCAGATGTAATTTATTAAGAGAGAAACAATCAGCTTTACACAGTTATTAGGCACGAATATCTTTCTATGAAACGTGATAAAAGGTGAACACTCGATCTGATTAAACAGTCATTCAGATTGGACTGGATCAGTCTCCTCCACTTGAGGTGTTCACACGTGGCATTATAACTCTGACTGGACTATCATTCTGATTATTAGAAGAATACTATGTCCATGAAAACACAGTTACTGTAAGTATGTTAGCATTTTGCTTACAGTGCTGCTGTGCTGAGCTGCTAGCACAGCTTTAGACACTTTGTCTTGCTTAATGTGACATTTGCAGATAATATTATATGATCATAGGTTGTTTTTTTTTTTTTTATCAAAATGAATCAGATGAAATTGCGGTCATTAAGAAATGCTAAACGAATGGGAATTAGATCAAATCGATTAGCTCCTCCATAAACTGCTCCTGGCACAATGTGATGCCTCAGCAGCCTGCACTCTTCTGCTCCACCGACACTGGGCTTGTATTGATTGTTTGTTTAAATAACTCGCCTAAGACCTGCAGCACTGGTATCATTTTAAAACAGAAGCTCAAGAACCCCGAACAGCAGATTGCGCACATTCACGGTCTGTCTCGCTTTGCAAATGCCGCATCAGTCCACGTTGTGTTAAAGACCTGACTGAATATGCTGTTGAATAAACAGGCATTTATTTAATCAGTAAAATCAGTTTCTTTTTATTTTTCTCACACATGCATAGACTCACACTCTCCCATGCGCTCCCATAAATGAGTCAATGTTTGCATGACTGTATGTGAGAGAGAGAGATGTTCCTCCATTAAGCCCGTGTCTAAATGAGCCATGGCACCGGGCCCTCACAGCCGCCCTCCGACCGTCAGGGCTAAAATTAGAGTAGCTAACTGGTGCAGATGGGCCAGCGAGGAGCCAGGCACCGCTGGGCCTTGAGTGGAAATATCATTACCACATTAACCATGGCTGCGCTCGTATGGATCACTCACTTAGCACCGAGATCATGATGGCTGTATGTTTGCGTTTGAGAGAGACGGCATCATTACGAATACTGCACCCTTTGTAATATCATCCCGTCTGTTCGCGCGCCTTGTCGAGATACTTTTCCGAATTAAAGACATTAATAGATCTGCTCTGAAAGGCTGCTGCTAATGAGAAATGATCGGAAGTTTCATCTTCTCCCCTTCTCTGTCTCTTCATCCCACCATTTCTCTCTCTCTCTCTCTGTCTCTCTCTCGAGCACTTATTCATGGAGGCAAGAGAGACAAGAACAGAGAGACTGAACGAGATGGAGAATTAACACTTTTTGCAGCATTACAGTCATAAATCTGATGATGAAGCTGATTAAACGTCTGGAATAAAAAAAAAATCTCGATTTTGCATTGATCCTATAGCTGTAATTAAAGCGTGTATTTAATTTTTATGGCAATCAATCCAACATTTTACTCTGAATTGAAAACCTCAACCAACTGATGGCGCAAGATGAAAAGTCAATCAACTAAGTTATTAGGATTCATCCTCTGGGAACCATCAATCTCGCTACAATGTTTTGTTCCAATGTATCAGATGTTGCGATATTTTACTCAATAAGTGACAAGATATTTCACTCTGCGCCACAAATGTGAACTCATGGTTTCATCCTCTGGGAACCATGAATGTCTACAATTGTGTGCCAATCAATATTAACTTATGTTGTGATATCTAACTGGAGAATCTGACATCTTTAATGCTGAAGAGGCTAAATCAGGGTATTGACAAGGTCATGTTGAAATCATCCTCAGGGAGCCATGAATTTCTAAAATTTTGCAGCAATAAATCTATTAGGTGTTGTGATATCTTACTGGAAGATTGATGTCTTTAAACTATTTGTGGCACAAGAGGAAAAGTGACAGGATTGACATGGCCTTCAGGATTCATCCTCTGGGAACCATGAATGTCTAAAATGTGTGCTAATCTTATCTTATGTTGTGATATCTTACTAGAAAACAACCATCTTTAAGTTGCGTCACAAGAGGCAAAGTCAGGGTATTGACAAGGCTAATAAGATTCAAATTTCTGACCAATCAATCAATCAATTAGATGTCGCAATATCTTACTGGAAAACTAACATCTTTAAATTGTGGGCGAGAGGCGAGACACAAAGTCAGGAATCCTCAACGTTAATAGAATGCATCCTCTGGAAACCATGAATGTATTGTGGGCCAATTAATCTGTGAGATGTCGAGATATTTTTAACGGATAATTGACATCTTTAAACTCTGGCACAAGAGGCAAAGTCAGGGTATTGTTAAGGTTATGAGGATTCATCCACAGGGAACCATAAATGCCTCAACTTTGTGCCAACCAATCTATTAGATCACTTTTGATACTTACCATACATTGTGCCAATGGTACTTCTGTATATGTTAAATAGGAATTTGAATGCAACACTTATACAGAGTTAGACAGAAAATTAAAGGACAAACAATAAAAGATGAGAAACACGAGGAAACAAAGCGAGAGAAAGTAGAACGGGGCATGAAAATGAGAAAGCTTGACATGTTTGAGTGTGGATTTACATGTTTGCTCTCCTCCCCGACGGCCAGCTGAGCAGACAAACACAGCACAGCTTTAGATGATGTGCCACCAGAGATAAATCTATTCTCCAGTTTATATTCTGCTCTGACTCTGACTGACAAAACTCGTGTCACGCCATATAAAAATCAGTCTCTCGAAGCAGCTGATGTTTTTTCCGGTTCAGAGTACAAGAAAAACATTGTCCGTGCTGCTCTGGAGGAATATAAGAGCATTTCAAAAGGCCTTTGCAGTGCATTAAATTTTTTTTCCTAGACAGCCGAAAGGGAACCGTGAGCAATCCTGCAAACATTGTGGTTATGCATCTCACATTTGTCTCTGAACGAATTCCATTAGTGCTGCCGTGTCCAGCATTTGTTATAGTGCCCAGTGGTCTTGGCTTTAGTGCCTTTGGTCGCTGTGGGCTGCTAAAAGAGACTTCCTGTCACAGCACAAAGCCCACTTCGGTCTGGAGATTACCACCGAGCTCCTTTTATAAGTCTGAGAAATCCTGCCGAGATGCACCGCTCTCTTACCTCATAACAGATATTAAAACTCTATTACTAATGCTCAGTAAATTTTGCACTCGGCTGTAAAGCGGATCCTCCTGAAATGAGAAAAAGCGGGTGTTTCTAATCATTTTCGGCGGCCTGGTGCCCTTAAAATGAACTCTGCTCACATTTAATTCCTTCTTTTATGAGTTTTCTTCATCTTGTAGACGTCACTTTCGGCTGTCGAGGCTTCATACTGCTCAGGTAGATCTTGCTGGGTGAGCTTGAAATGCAAAAAAGAAAAGCCTCTCTCTCTCAGCTAAAAACAGAATCAGTGAAAACGTCTTTTCAACCAATTAATCACTCAAGTCCATCAGCTGCTGGTAAACTAATAGTATACATGAAAAATAAGCTGTCTCGCAAAGCCCAAAGCCCGTTTCATCACTGTTTCAATGTGTTGCCTCCCTTTTTACTGCAGGCTGTTGCTGCCACATTGCAGTTTGTACATTAAGTAAGGAGCCCATAGGTGGCTGCAGTTATTAGACGTAGCTAAAAGGACTTGAAGCATCGCGTCTGTGGTCGGATACGAATGAATAATGTATTCAAACAAGCATTATCTGCAGGCTGAGATACTGTGATCTGCTGAGACATAAAGATGCAATCAGTCAGGAGCTCGAAGTCGTCTTTCGAACCGTGTTTCATGCAGAACAAAACTGTCAAAACGGTGAAGCTTCATTACATTTAGGTGAAAGAGGATACATTTTAAAATTTCAAACACTTTTTGTCATATACTCTTTTATAGGCGCCTGCTTTGCTCTATTATTACAAATAAAATTGTCAATATGTGGCTTAACGTTAATCTAAAACTCATATTAGCTCTTGCAAACTCTTCATTGCTTTGCCTTTATTATCTTATAGGCCAGGGGAGAAAAATTGCATAATGCACCTTTAAGTTATTTTTGTACTTATTTGTATACAATAGTGTCATTCCATGCCAACTCACCCAAAATCCAGAACTTTTCCTGCTCATACTTCACGTTGAAACTTATATTAAATTCATGTGGCTGTGAAAAATCCCGGAGCTCTCCGCCAAAAACTTTTTTAAATCATGAGTTTTTGAAGTTTGGCCCTCTGAGGTAAATTTCCACACTTTTGTTATTCTCTGCACGTGTTTTTAAGCCTTTAACACTTTCTGGCTTTTCCTTTCGCTGGATTGGATTTAAATGTATCCTGAACATCCAGGAGACCCCGATGAAACTTGGCAACATGTATGCATTTAAATAGCTGCTGCTAAATGTTTATAGTAAATAAGAATAATAACAGGAATTCTTTTTTTTTTGTTTTGTTTTACCTGAACAAAGAATCTGTCATTTAAAAAAAAGAATTCTTACACAGGTTTTGCAAAATAAAGCCTTGGAGCTGAGGATGAGCTTTCGACTGTAGATTTTCACAAGAAGGATTATTTTAATTTCCTTTAAACTTTATTTATGTTCAAGAGTTGATATTCATTCCGCTTATATATAAAATTCACAGACGTTCTATTACCCCATCGGTCCAGTTTTTCCACACGTTTCACTGGCTGTAAAATCACATTCAGTCGTCTTATTTCATCTGTAGATATTATTACTGTGGACTTCAAGGTTTTTGCCGTCTGAGCCTGTTTTACGTTGGTTTCTGGAAATTTTGCAAGTTAAAGCTTGTGATGACTTAGTTATGCAAAGCTAGATGATGCCATCTTGTTCTGTTGGTCTGGACAAAACATTAATCTCAGCTTCTTAACTCAATACACCAATATTTTAATTTAATATTTATATTTTATTATAATAATTTTCGAACTTTTCTAACTAATTTCCACAAAATCAACTTTTGGAAATTCACTTACTTGACTTTAAGCTCAAGCTAGAAGAGATAAAAACATTATATCAACATTATGCCACCTGAATGACTAAACTCATGACTAACAATCTCAACACTGTTTCTGTACTAGAGATTTAACCTAATTTCTCGTCCAAGTTGGCCTTGAAGGAGACATATTATGCTTATATTCAGGCTCATATTTACGACTAGAATAGGTTTACATGCTCACACTTTCTCTGTATTCCCACTTTGTCTGAAACACTCCGTTTTGGCGCCTGTCTCTTTAAAGGCCCCCACACACTGCCCAGACGTCCAACTGCCTTATCCGACCACTCTGTTGCCTCTCGTCTGACCCGTTCGGCACAAAAGTTGCATTGAAACACACCACTTCGACGTGCTGCCTACTCCACAGCAGCGTGTACGTTCTGCGCTTGCGCGAGATGCAATAAGCGGCTGGCACTTGTGTTGTGAGTTGTAAACGAGAGGCTTATGCACGCAGCTCTCTTTACTTTCGCTCAAAACGAAACTTAACTTTCAGATAAAAACAGCTGCATACCAAACATGCAGCGAGGCGTTACCAAACAAACACAAATTAATTCGTCCTGAACGGACATAATAACAGCTAGTCGCGTGCCAGTACTGCAAAGCATGACAACGAGGAATGACGGAATGGAGTCCATAGAAAAACAAAGCGCACACAGTATCCCCCCCCCACACACACACCGCGCTGATTCACTAGCACACCGCCAATCAGAACGGCCATTCAGCTGGCACACAACCAATCAGAGAGTCCAATGGCTCAGACGTCCGACAGCCCTCCTCCTCAGACTTCGCATGCTCAGTCGGAGCAGACAACGTCCGAAGGGCTCCGAAAGCTTCAGACACAGCTGAACACACTAAACAGAAATGTTCCCGACCTCGTCCGAGTCTCTCCAAACGCTTCAGACGTCCAACGGTTGGGCCGGTGTGTTGCTGCCTTAAAGCCCCTCCTCCTGACAAACCCGGTCTCCTCTGATTGGTCAGCTCACACACGCAGATGTTTTAGCTTCCGTTTAGCTTCACTTCTAACATTAGTAAGGGTATAAATTAATATGGTTGCGCAGTGTGATGTCATGAAGTCACAGGAATTAAAGGCGGAGCTACTGACCAGCTCCCATTGGCGCGCTTCAACTTTCAAGACCTTTTACACAAGAACCTATAAAACACTAAAGGAAAGATAAAAACTGAAAAAGCACAGTAGGTCTCCTTTAAAAATGAATTCTTGACCTTTGAAACAGTAATTAAGCGGACCGATGAGATAATTTTGTCGGCTGATTGACTCGTACTACAACTAATTACTGTTTCCAAGACCAAGACCTAACCTTCTTGTCCCAGTGTATCTTCTTCTGCACTTATGTCCTGTCTTGTCTCCACCTGTGCAGGAGGGCCAGACGGCTGCTGTCGCGCTCCCAGCTGAGGCACGCTTGCCGGCAGCCCTGCGAGCAGATCACCCTGCGCAGGGTCTCCCAGGGCCCGCCGCAGGGGCTCGTCCTCGCCCCGCCGCACCCCCACCCCAGCCTGAGGATGCGGGGCCCCATCGTCATCCACGACTGATCGGACCCCTCCGTCCTCAGCACCCCTTACTGCATATACACTAACAAATCCTCACCTCCTGTTCTCTCATAAAAAAACCCCCTCCTTTTTGCTTTTTACGTCCTCAAAACTACCGTTCTGATTAATCCTACAAGCTATCTAACTGTTGGGCAACAGAAGGATGTGATGCAATAGAAACATACACCCTAACCTGGCTGCAAGTGCCGCCTGTCTTTTGATCCCGTGGGAATGTGTTTGTGTGCGTGCAACCTGTATGTAAAGGTGTGGCAGAGTGTGTGTGTGTGTGTGTGTGTGTGTGTGTGTGTGTGATCATGCCAACAACGTATGGCAGATCTAGGGGATCCCGACGTGTGCTGTTCTTCGTTTTTTTTTTTATGGATGGACATAACGACGACGGAACTTTGTGTGACCTTTGTGTTGATGGTGAATTGTTGTGAAGTTTTATTCAGTTTGTATAAGGTTATTTTGGGTGGGTGGGTGTGGGCGGAGGGGCATGGGGGCTGGATGGGACGGGTGGGGGATGGGGTGGGCGGGGTGGCTCGGGGTGGGATTGCATTCGTGGCAACTGAGATTCTTTCACCATTGAAAAAGAGGCTGACGTTAAAAAGAAAAATGCACTATACAAAGAATGAACCAGCAGCCTTTTTAAGTTATTTTATTTTTGGAAAGAAACGGCTGCTTTAAATTGTGTCCTTACCTGCAGTTTTTTTTCCGCTCTTTTCTTGAAGTTTAAATCAAATGAGCTGGAGCCGGCGTTGAAGAATGACAACCCGGAGGCATTATGATACGACAACCTGTCAGTTATTCATGACAAATCTGCAGGAAAAAAATATAACAAGGCAACGAAATAGAGAGCAAGCTTACATCGAACAGCCTCCCTCATGAACCAGTGTATAATATATTGTAAATGTCATTACGGCACTGTAAATCTACTCATCCTATTTCTATGGCCGACTGTACCTACCTAGCCCTAACAATGGGTACTAAAGCACTTCCTTTGCAGCAGAAAAAGGGCATGAATCTGTCATATTTTCCTCGAGGCTGCGATGTGCCCGCAACGTTTTGAGGCAGAACCGACGAGCAACTTTGCCAGCAGCTGTTTTGGCTGATGGGCTTGCATTTAAAGAGACAGTCCACCCGAAAAAAAACAGGAATTTCTCCTCTTACCTGTAGTGCTGAAGAGTGTAGAAGGGATGACGTATATTTTTACTGGCTACCGTGGAAGTTAACATCGCCCTGGTTCCCCCCAATCCTCACGAATGAACACCACTGTTCAGTTCAGTCACTAGAAGTGAAATGCTAACGTTAACGGCTATAAACGAACGACATTGCGGTCACATGGCTTTCAATGTCACCGCCACAAAGTGTGTAATTACACTATAAAATTCACAATTTGCCACAAAAAGATCAATCTATAAGTTGTATTGTTAAAGTTTACAGTTTTAAAGACAGAATAAGTGAGTAGATGACTCTCTGTGTTCCATTATACTCAAGCAACTCACACCAAAAACAATCTAAATGGATAAATCGCGCCACAGGTAAGAGGAAAAATATGTGGTTTTGATTTTGGGGTGAACTGTCCCTTTAATCTTCACACACCCAAACAGTCCAGTTTGCCTGTCTTCAGACCTCTATCTCTCTCTCACTACCTGCTGCGTGACAACTTTGCCTCAAAACGTTCCCGGGTCGACCCATCGAGCCTTCGGGTGTGTTTGATTATGAGTTTTTAGGAAACTGGCATCGCCGCCGCATGTCTTTGAGGTGAGAGCCTCGGCTGACCGATCGGGTCACATGATTTCTTCTCTTTCATTCAGAATGTTTATGTTAGTGTTTTCCTGTATGTCATGTGTTGAATTATGAATATGCTGAGAACAATAATGATAATGATAATGATAATAAAAAAAGAAAAAAAGAAAAAACGACAACAACATCAACAACAACAACATAACGCCGTGACGGATGATGGTGTCCGGTCTCAGTGAGTCATTTCTTGGTGTTCTACTCTGTCAGCCTGTTCGTCTCTCAGCCTCCCACTCTGTCTCTCTTTGTGTTGCTCTTGAGGGGGGTGAGTGTAATGGATGGTACACACCGTGGCCTGTGTGTGGACGTTGTAAAATACCCTCACAAAATACGGCATCTTGACACGCTGATGAGGAATGAGGAGCTCTCGGGACATAAATCACGTTCTCGGGAGCTCACAGCCGGCCTCGAGGTACTTTTCCTCCGCTGTAATATTCTGAGATTATTTTCTCCTTGCACCTTACAGCCATCTGCAGCAACAGCTGTGTGGTTTTGTTTCCACCATATGTCCTGCATGGTCCCAGTAAGAGTGAAAGTAACAGCACAACAACAACAGATCAACAATATTTGAAATTATTGTCATACTTTTCATTTACAAAAGTCAACATTCAACTCATAATTTTGACTTTCGAAGTCATTATTGTGATTTTTTTCCCATAATTTAAGATTCAAATCTCATAATTTGTATTTTTTTATCTCAAAATTTGACTTCCTCTCATCATTTTTTCCTTACAATCTCAAAATACTGACTTGTAATCTTAAAGTAATTACTTTATATTTCAAAATTATGACTCATAGTTTTGACTTTTTAGTGTTAGAGTTACGATTGAGCTTCAGCAAATGTCTCAGTGTTACATCCACATCTCCTGAACCTCCTCCAGAAACAAGTGGACCAGTTCTTCAGAAACACGTGACAGGAGGTCGGAGTGGCTGAGACAGAGACGCTGCGCCATCAAAAAGATTTTGAGGCTGTTAACTTAATGGGGGGGGGAAAACTTACATAATGTTGCTTTAACATGCTGCTGTCCACAAGATTTTGAAACCTGGCAGCAGGGATTTGCTCTCATTCAGCCACAAGCTTGTTGTTGAGGTCTGATACTGAGACAATCACTTGTTGGTGGACCTGGTTCTGTGCACAGAGTTGTGGTTGAATGGCGAAACAGGAAGGATATTTCCCAACATGTTGCCATCGAGTTGAGAGCGCGCTCACTTACAGATGTAACTAAAGGGCTGAACTCAAACCAGGAAACAGCCAAATCACAGGTGTGTCCACATACTTACGGCCATATAATATATTGAGTTTGTCACAGGTACAGACAGAACTCAGCAGCACCTGTACGAACCTGCTGCCTTCAGGTGCTGTCAGACAGAGTACATTTGAACCGTATGTCAAAATGTTATGAAGCAAAAAGTGAGTTTTTATCTTTAGCCGACATTTAGGAAGTATGGAAGCTTTAAAATTATAATTATAATAATTATAAAGATCATTCAGATACATTTTACAGGTTGAAGTTGCTCCTCTGGGACGATCCCAAGGTGTTCCTAGGCCAGCCGAGCGAAATAGTCACTCCAGCGTGTCCTGGGTCTTCCTCGGGGGTCCTCTTCCTTTTTTCACATTTTTTGAAATATTTTCTCATTATTTCGGCTTTTCCCCAATGTTATAACTTACCATGAGGATCTTTTTTAATCAAGGCGAAGTCTTTATTAACTGGCAGAAATGGGCTTCCATACTCTTTAAAATCACCATTTATTAATCTTTAATATCACCACTTTTTATCTAACAGTTTGGACATTTTTAAAAATGATTAATTGACTTGTACTGTCATTATTTCGGCTTGTATCATTGTTGGATGTCATTATTTTGACTTAAAATGAGGATTTCCTCACTTTGTTTATCAAGGATAAGTTTTCATCATTTGTTTTCTTTATCAATTTACGAAATAATGGGCTTCCATACTCTTTAATATCACCATTTTAAGCCAACATATTCTTTCTATTTTACAAAAATTCATGTGTTGTGTTTTACTGTTTATAACTTGTCTGTGTAAAGGCCAAAAGCAAACAAGACTGAGAGGAGAGGGTCAAATCTTTGCACGTCATCAGTACAAGTTTCTTTCTTATAAATTATACGTCATAAACTTATTTTCAGACTCGCGCTGTTGCTCGTTTATTACGCACGTCACATTTTTTTTCCGACTCCCGTTGTTCTCGGATGTCGGAGCTTTGTGAGAGGTACCTGAACGCAGCAGCTAAGTCGTCTGTGTGTAAGCTGCTGGTCTGAGATCCGTCTCTGTGGTCCCGTTCTCACCCGGCCTCCATTATCCACAGCGGCCCGTCCGTTTAAAACACAAACTCAGTGGAAAGACGACACGACGTGTTCGTCACGGGCGCTTGTTTCGTTCTTAAACCCACTTCCCGCCAGTTCACCGCCGAAGCTCCAGTGGCGCAATCGGTTAGCGCGCGGTACTTATATGACAGTATGCAGCAGAGCAATGCCGAGGTTGTGAGTTCGAGCCTCACCTGGAGCAGAGTTTTTAGACGAACCCTCACCAGGTGGGAGCAGGTAGAAACCTAAAAATAACCCTCCAGCCTCAGTCAGAAACGGGGGACTTCCTGTACTGCGTAGTCATGACGTCACTGAGTAATCCCCCTCCATAGCACTTATGAAATATCCAGGTGCAGCTCTACTTAGACTGTGGCTGCTCACGTCCTGTCAACAGGTGACTTCATACAGTCACCTTGCGATGATCACACTGTGTCTATGTATCCAGATAATATCATAGTCTCAAAAGTGTGAGTTAAGTATATGTCGTTTCTTTCTTTGTATAAAATAAAGGTAAATCATGTCCTTCGTTTTCTTTTGTATAATTGTGCTTAGTTGTCATTCCACCAAAAATGAGGTAAGGCAGCTTTATTTGTGTCTCAACTTTTCACAGTAGTGAAGTCTGGCGCGTTAAGTCAGGCTTACATGAAACATACAAAGATGCTTTTTGCAGCACTGGTTCATTTACAGATACTACAACATTAAGCTGCCACTGACAGGCTGATCATAATATTGATAATCGTATTAATACGGAGCCCCATGTTCACACGTGAGTCGTGTGTGAAGATAGAAGATAAGATACGACATTTAGAGGCTCTGTAAAACAACAACAACAACAATAATTATAACGAACATCTGACTTCCATTTGTTTCAGTGACTGTCTTGTCAATAACTTCATCATGTGGCAGCAGAAGGATACACGTTTTTTAAACGTGAATAAAAACAGTCATAGTTGCTTTGTGTCACAGCAGAGTAAATTCAGCCAGTTACAGTAAGTCACAGTCAGTAATGGTTGTACGAAGTCAAGGAAACTGGAAAGACTGATGCAAAGTAAAATGAATAAATAAATAAATAAATAAACAAAAGTGTGTGTGTGTGTGTGTGTGTCCTCCAAGACAGAGACGCCTCAGTCCTCTCAGGTAAGTCTGTCTGCAGCGCCCCCTGCTGGTGTACAGTCTGAACTGCAGCTCTATTGTGATACCGGGTTTTCACCACTAGAGGGCGGTGCGGCTGCACCGGACAGAGCCCAGAGCTGCTGAACATGTTTTTCTAACTGCAGAGGAGTTTTTTTAATCTTCCTCAAGAACATTTTGACAGGTCAGTCGTCTTACTGTTATATTTCAAAATAAAGCAAAAATAAATCCATTTCCAATCCAGCTTTTCAAAATAAAATACACCCATGTGCAGACTGGCAAGTGCATGCTGCTGAATTTCTTCACTGTCTCTTAACATCTGTCACTGAAGACCCCAAACATCTCCCCTCAATCTTTTAAAACATGATTTTTCTGACTGTTACGTGTTGTATAAATGTGTGTGTGTGTGTGT
>CAEMYA010000238.1:350315-366817 GCA_903131615.1 Diplodus sargus | reverse complement strand
TACAGAGAGTGAGAGAAAGACACGGAGAGGGGGATGTCGCTGAATGAAGCTCAGCCTGGATGTTTGCCCTGCAGGGTGGGTGGTTGCTAGGCAATGGCAGTGTGTTTGTTTTATTTTTAGAGAGAATCACTGCTGCCGAACATAACAGATTTCTCTTTCTCTCACACACTCGTACGCAAACGCGAGCTTTCTTACCATACATGACCACACGGGCTACTTCTGAGTGGCAGTAGCTGGTGGCGAGAGCTCGATCGAGGGAATTCTGTTGATACAGTCATGCAGCAGTAAAGCAATAGAAATGTGAATGGCGTGGCCCACTGCCCCACCCTGGACATGAAATCTAAACCGGCCTGGTGTATTTATAGAGCTGCTTTTTCTCGCACATAGACTGTGACACTGCACACATGCGCAGAGCCGACGCAAACACATTCACACACACACGCACACACACGCTCCTCTGAAACCAGCTGTAGTCACTCCTTGCATGTACCAGCCTTTTTTGGGAGCTCATGTGGGAGGTAATGCAGAGCGAGAAATCAATGTGTTAAAAAAAAAAGAGAGACGCGCTCGAGGCGCTTTCGATTTTTATTGATTTCCAGATCTCATGAGTCCTACACCATCCAAGCAATACATACTGTAAGTAGCCTCATACTGCAGCAGTTGCTGACATTCAGGTCAGAATTGATTGGTGTGATGGGAAAGTATAGTGCAGGTCAGAAATGCCAGAGATCTGGCGTAAGGCGGTTGAGCATTTGAAGACCGCGGCCGGTGTGAGGGCCACGAGGTGGCTAGCGTCTTGAGGTACACATGCTACTAAATTCCAAACATCTGCCATAATGACTAAAATGATATAATTTCTTAACATAAAAACATCACTCCTTCAATAAGGTATAGTTGTCATTTAGAATTCCTTTACCTACAGCTCCAATTAAGCTTTTTAGGACAAATACCGATCCCAGATACGTATGACTTTTTCTAGTCCTCTTGGGCTTGCCCTTCTGCTCCACTATAAATGTACAATTTTGCCACTGCTCCTGAATATGTGCAGTGGATTCCATGAATTCCTGCTCTGCCCATAGACTTTACATTGTCATGATGTCACAACGTCTTAAATGGCTTTTTATATTTCTCTGAAAATTGGTCAAAGAGTCACAGTTGACCTTGTTTGCAGTTTAAGGTGTGCTGCCAATAGTTCAACAGACGTGTACTTTGTGTACATTATAATGGCAGTCTATGTGGTAAATTATTTTTGGCCAGCAGGTGGTTTAATGGCAGCAGTACCGCAATTGGCCACTGGGCAAAATTGGAAGCAAGGGGGAGCGATGATGCTGCTGCGTGCAGGTCTTAAAAGGAGTCAATGACAAGCAGACCGGTGCCATGTGAACATACCAACACAGTGCTGTAGTCAACTAGATGGTCCCACTGACTGGATGTGTTACTTCATGCAGTTCTTCCTTGGGTGATGTAAAGAGTGCAGTGAAAATGATTAGATGATTGCAGATCAGGAGCTTGTGCCAAAAAAATCTTTCATACAGTATTTTAGTAGAAATTCAAAGCCTCTTTCAAGTCTGGTGAAGATGGCACTCCAGATCGCGATTTCCTTTTAATAGATAATGATTGCATTTACAACTAAATTCAGGTTCAGTTTGCGTTTGTTCACTCTGCAACAAAATCCTACGTATATTTCTATCTTCGGAAAGGTTTCTCTCCTCTGTATCCTTCTTTTATCATTCACAGAGCAGCTTGAATTATAAGGCAATGAAACGGCACTTCTTGGCCACCTCCATTAGCTCTGTTAGCTTGTAGCATGCTATCTCAGACTCCAAGTGTCTGTAATGGACTCAATTAGCAGTCAGTTTGACTTTAGATAGCACGTCATCTGGCAAAGCACTGGGTCGGCAGAAGCTGTGATAACTGTGGGGACCAGTAAAATGCCTCCTCATAAGTGCTTTGGCATCTCATACAAGCCTTCAAACTCAAGGATCTGTTACTCAAACAGGAGTTCCTGCATTGTGGTTTATTGTCTCATCAGTACCCGTACCAACACAGCTCTTTAGATTAGTTCTAACACAGAATGTTTTCCCTGCGAATGCCCAATAACCAAACAAAGACACTGTTTGACTGAATCGTCATTCATCTCCAGCCTTTGATTGTGGTTCACGCTCAGTCAGACTGGATGTTTAACGGGAGTTTAGAAGACCAAAACCAACCCTCAAAGGCAGAGTCCATCCCCATTCAGCTCCTGCGAACATTTCAGGCCCTGCTGACTCACGAATGTCACTCTCTGTGTTCTGCCAACAAGTTAACTAATGGTATTGGTTACCTTGTGTTGAGAGCGAAAGAGACTCTGTATGCTCACAGACGCTTTACAGCTGCAGCGTAATCCCCGACTCCGTGCCTCCTTCCTCTGCTATCTTTGTCTTGTTGTCAGAATCTCTGGCTCTCACCATCCATCGAGTAATTAAAAGCACTCTGTAATCACAGAATGAAGCAGCCTACTGAACTACTGACACCAAAAACTGGTGGTTTACGCAGGGATTCATAGTACCAGGGGGTATTACTGTAGACAATGTGATATTATGTCATCTTTTGTAGACCGGTCTGGTTCACTTCAGTCTCACTTGTGAGGTTTTACACATTGAATTGAAAGACGATCTATGAGTCATGATGGGCAACAACAGCTTACACCTAAAATAAGTCAATTGTTTATTACTTTGTTTATGTTGATAACGAGCACATATTAAATCTAATGCAGTTTGTTTGGAGTTTCTTGATGCAGATATTGCTACTAATGATACTTAAAGCTTCTGAAACGTATGAATCCCTTATTGATAGTACTCTCCATAATTTAAAGAAAGGACATGACAAAATATTGTAAGATTCAACAGTTATTTTTTGCAGCGACTGCTCCAAATGTCTGACTTCTGCTATCCACTGACGAGGCTGTGGCTGCCTGCCTGACGTCTATGGGATTATTTAGGAACAGAAATTAGTAAAGCTTAAAACCAATGCTAACTGTGTCGTGAGTTAATATCTGCAGAGCTATTTATGGAGTGGTAACGAGTGTTACCTCGACTTGATGAGTCTGAGTCGCGTTTTAAGTTGGGCCCATTAGGTGCACTTACATCTTGTGCGAAACAACAGCATAAGTAGTCCTACATTAAATGGGAGAGTGCATTTGTAGGAGGGGTGTAATGCCAGAGAACATCTCTCTCCCTCTGTTTTTCTGCAGTGTGTGTGTGTAATGTCAGAAGATGGGAGGTGTAGCGTGAGGGCAGATTGTCAACTAGTTAAAAGGATCGCCAAATATACTGAGGCTGTGGTTAATGGTCGGCCCTCCCAGGTAAAGACTTTGTTTGGGAAACACTGCAGTCAAACGCGCTGCACAGCTTTTAAGATACCCGTCTCTAAACAGCAGTATGATGGTAAGGTTAGTAAGTTGCTGCTTCGATAAGGATAACTAACCACATTTTTAAAAATGTGAATGAGAACTGATCTTTCCTGTAGTCTATTGTGATTATAGCATGAGCGAGATTTGCAAGCTTAAAAGTTTAAAGCTAACTGATATATTGGTTTTGCTCAAAAGACGCAACAGTTTTGATCCCCTTAGATTTGTTTTTTTGAAATAATTGTGAGAAAAATACAAACTAACATGGACATTTAAAAGTTGGAAATTCAACTCGTCAGTGCTCTTTGGCGGACAAATTCTGTAGTGTTCATACTGTCTTAAGTTACAGCACAAACCTGCATTAGGCTGATATTGTCAGATTATTGTTCTAACTCAAACTCTAACTCCGGAACAGCTTATTTATGGAACAGTGCATTAGGATAAAAGGGGCTGTCTTAGTGATGAATTGATTATCTTCTTGTCCTTGCTGCTGATGGAGTTATGATTCGATTTCTGCTTCTTTCTTCTCCTCCATTGATTAATCCGCAGCTGTAGGCAGCAATGGGTGCATTCCTGGACAAGCCGAAGACGGAGAAGCATAGCGCCCACGGTGAGGGTAATGGACTGCGCTATGGCCTGAGCTCCATGCAGGGCTGGCGGGTGGAGATGGAGGACGCCCACACAGCTGTGGTGGGCCTCCCCCATGGACTCGCCGACTGGTCCTTCTTTGCTGTCTACGATGGCCACGCAGGCTCCCGGGTGGCCAACTACTGCTCCGGCCACTTGCTGGAACACATCTTGTCAGGAGGGGCCGACTTCAGTTCAGGACCCAGCTCCGTGGAGGGCGTGAAAGATGGCATCCGCTCGGGCTTCCTGAACATTGACGAGTACATGCGCAGCTTCTCTGACCTGCGGCAGGGCCTGGACCGCAGTGGATCAACAGCCGTGTGCGTGTTGCTCAGCCCGACCCACCTCTACTTCATTAACTGCGGCGACTCTCGGGCCGTGCTGAGTCGAGACACCAAGGTGGGCTTCTCCACCCAGGACCACAAGCCCTGCAACCCCCGTGAAAAGGAGCGCATCCAGAACGCTGGCGGCTCGGTCATGATCCAGAGGGTAAATGGCTCCCTGGCTGTGTCCCGGGCCCTGGGGGACTACGACTACAAATGTGTGGATGGTAAGGGCCCCACGGAGCAGCTGGTGAGCCCCGAGCCCGAGGTGTGTGTGTTGGAGCGAGCGACCGAAGGAGACGAGTTTGTGGTGCTGGCGTGCGACGGAATCTGGGACGTCATGTCCAACGAGGAGCTGTGTGAGTTTGTCCGCTCACGACTCCTGGTGTGTGACGACCTGGAGAAGGTCTGTAACTCAGTGGTGGACACCTGTCTGCATAAGGTAAGCTTGACATATCACGCATGATGTACCTTGGAGATGAATGTGTCCACATAGTTACCTGCTTTTCAGTTTTTCCTTAATTTAGATGCGATATTATGTTTTAATCATTATTGAAATCACAGTATGGCCAAATGCAATATCCAAATCATGCCCTGGCTTACAAACCTTGTTTTCCAGTCGGTAAAGACCCTAACTAATGTCACATTATTATGTTTTTATTAATTTAGAGTAAAGTAAAAATGATAATTGTGGTGCAAAAATGATTCCCCTTAATTGTGAATGTTTACCATATCATCCTGGTGATGGCAACACAAATGCTTCATGCTGTCTTTATGAGTCTTTGCTTTCATTGATTTTTTGATAAAGTGGGGGGCAACGAATGAATGAATGAACTAAGAGTTTAGAAATGTAACAGGTACTTGAGAATCTTGTATTTTTAGATTAACAATGTCAAAGTGACGTCTTCAGGCCTCATCTTATCGAACAAACAGTCCAAAAGCCAAAGGCTCTTTATTATCATAAAAAAAAGACAAAGAAAAGCAGCAAATCCTCACATTCAAGAAGCTGGAAGTAGCAAATGTTTGATATTTTTCCTTTAAAAATGTAATAAATTGATAAAAAAAATTATCCAAATAATTGGCAAGTAATTACCTTTCAATGGACTAACAGATTGATCAGCTAATCATTGCAGCTCAATCCACATCCAAGACTTCTGACGTGCATGTTTCACTTATTTCATGTGAAGAAAGTGGAAGCATCTGGAGACAGAGACACACCAGAGTCTGACAAATGCTGGATTTCTGTTTATACCGATGTCAGGGAGTAAGAAATTCCAGTATTAATATATAGGCTGATTCTCATACACACAGTGTGTACACATAAACACACATTCTTGCACTGATCCCTTAAAATGGGGTAATGAAACCAACCTACTTTATTGTCCAACATGACATCCGTGCTCAGAAACTGTAAACTTCCCTGAGATTTAATACCTCAAGTATCGACGAAAAAAGAGGTTTTGATATCTGTGCATATCAGACAACATATCTGTGATCAGCCAATATCAGCTGATGGTATCGGCCGCTCTACTACAGCACGCACACACACACACACACACACACACACACACACACACACACCTTCGAGCACGAAACGAGAGCGAGGCTGCCAAGATGAGCCCCGCGGGACTCAGAGACCAGACACACAGAAAGCTCCAAGTCAGCGCTCTACAGATATTGAGCGGCATCAATGAATATCTTTTCCTGTAAAATGTCTGGTGTAATCAGTAATCAGGGTCGCGAGTTTATTATCTGGTGGGAGAATTTCCTCCACGTGGCATCCCGAGGCTGGTACTCCAAGAACCGGCGAGTGTACAGCGGCCTAGTTATTTTTACTTACTGGATGGGTTATCTCAAATAACAGCCACACACGGCCATAAATCTCCTCTGCTGCTGCTGTCTTTTGTGATGCATGTGACACTGTACACTTGCAGAAAGTTACCCTGACCACATTGACTTTTACAAGGTAATGACAAGGTGACTATCCACTGGTTTAAAGCCAGAGCCCTATCTTGTCTCTTACTGTGTGTCCTATAAAGGCTAGTTGATATCCTGCCCAGTGTCCAGCCAGAGGTCGCGTTTTAGAGGTGAAACGACGAGTCAATCAACTGAAAATGAGTCTGCAACTATTTCGATTATCTACCTCTTCTCAGCAAGAGTGCCAGATGTCTGCTGATTTGAGGATTCTGCTTTTTTTTGTTTTATCACAATAAATTCAAGTCTGTTGGTCTTACAAAACAAGTCCTTTTGAAGAAGTCACCTTGTGCTTTAGAAAACGTTTTTTTTAACGACATTGAATAGATTAAACAATTAATCTGTTAGCCCAGAAAATAATCAGATGACTAGTCAGCAATGAAAATAAGAGTAAATTGAAATCAAGAAAAGACAGAAAAAAAAAGAGACAAAACACTTCAGAGATTCTCTTCCAGCTTGTTACAGTCGGGCTGTTTTTCCAACATTTTTCAGTATTGGAGAAAAGCTGTTAGTTTGCGTGCTGTTGTGCCCAAATAACAATGTAACTCATCCTTTCTTTTATATTCTGAGTGTTTACTGTAACGGTGCCCTGTAAACACAAAGAAAATGTCGTGTTCACTCTTAGGGCTTCTCACCAAAACTAATTTATTTTCTATCCTTTATTTCCTACACAAAAGTTGAATATATGTCCTTCCTTGTAAGACATTTTTAAAGCCGTATATTCACTTATTTATTCCTTTTGAGACCTGTGTTGTTTACGTCCATGTCTTTTGTCCACCGGAGAGTCGTGACGAGTTCCTAGTTCCTCTGTACTTTCTGTAATCCTCTGCACTGGAAAGTTTTGGGTATAAACAGTAGCATGCTGAAGTTCACCCTTCAATGCTTGTAATGTGTGTGTGTGTGTGTTTTTTTGGCAGCTTTTTGTAAAGCTGTGTTAAAAACACTGACTGCTGGCCGGTTGCCGTAGATCATTTCTGCCTGGGCTGAAGTTGGCCCGCCATACGGTTCTGTTTGGCTCGAAGGATGTTTCTAGTGTAATTCAATTTAAAAATACATTTTTAAAAATTCAAAATAATATTTGTTATTTTAATGTGAGGTGCAAATCAAAACCTTCATTTAAACCATTGAGGTTGCTGTCATTTATAATGATGTCTAGTTGAAATGCTTTTTCAAGATGTAGGATCCCTTATTATTTGTTATTTTAGATAATAGTATGGCTGGCAAGTGACAACTTTATACATGAAGCCAGGCAATTAACAACACAAAAAAGCCACATTTTCTTTTGTCCACCAATTCGTAGTTCTGAAGTGCCCCACTGCTTTAGATTTATACGGAAAGGTCTGAATTTATTTGAACAAGAATGAGGAACATTATAACAGCATAACCTTGAAAAATGTCTTTAAGTTACTGTGGTAAAAGTTAATGCAAAGATATTAAAAGATGAATAAAACAAGGCTTTAAAATGACAACAAGATACTACATTTTGAGGGTAGTAGCAGAGAAACAGCAGAAAGTCTGTATCAAACATTATATATGACCCTTTTTTGGATACATTTGTTTCTTCACTTTACATTAGGCCTTTAAATATAGTGTGCGTGTCAGAGAGGAGAGAGTGACAAAGCACAGCTGGTGCCGGTGTAACGATACGGCCTGTCGCTATAACTTCTGGGACGGCGAGTCAGAGAGGGAGGAAGGAAGTCGAAGAGCGTGACTTAATGTAAAGTGAATAAAACGTCAAACTTTACCTCGACTGTGAATATTTTTGAGTGGGGTCAGGCAGATTTTCCTCGGCGATGGTGGTTGTTCAACAATGAAGACAACGACTCCTATGATCCCACGCTACTTATGTCTTTTGTTATGACATCAGTGTTGATTGAGAAAATGCATTTGACCAAAACCTCACCAGTGTCACGTTGATGGTTTAAACAGTTTCTTGTGTCACAACTACAGAGTCAACCTTGTGTTTTGCATGGATGTAATTTCTCTCTCTCTCTGTTCGTTCCATCTCTGCCTGTCCTCGTTCCTGCAGGGGAGCAGGGACAACATGAGTGTGGTGTTGGTGTGTTTCCCCGGAGCTCCCAAGATCTCAGAGGAGGCCGTGAAGAAAGAGGAAGAGTTGGATAAATATCTGGAGACGCGTGTTGAGGGTCAGCACACGCAGCACATGTTCACATACATGCATTACAAACACAGTTACTATAATCTAAGATTAAAAAAATGCTTTAGTTGCGATAGTTGACCATTGTTGGTTGTGTGTCTTGAACAACGAAATGTCACTGGCGGATGTGCTGCGTTCAACACTTAGATTACCACAAAGATTGAACTGTTCAGTGGGAGATAAATGCCTGCGCTGCTCTTTGGGCCCAGCCGTCTTTCTGTTGCCTCGTTCTAAAATGCTTTTTTAAAAAGGTTAAGTGAAACAAGCGGCCCCATACTGTGCTCAGTTTCTGTGGACATAACCAGGACAAAATAAACATTCTTTAGGTAGTACAAATATTTGAAATCAGTCTGCTGCACACAGTGGTGCAGCAAATAGAAAGCTGATCAGATTTTTTTCCCACTGCTATAGATTTCTCAGACAACTGTGGCGGTTTAACACTTAAATCTTGGCGTGTAGTGTACAATAACTTGGCCTCCGTGTACGACATGACATCTCACAAACCCGTCGTCCTCTTTGCGTTTGTTTGTAGAGCTGCTGGGAAACTGTGGGGAGGCTGGAGTCCCTGATCTTGTGTCTGTCCTGAGGAGCATTGCCACAGAGAACATCCCCAACCTTCCACCTGGAGGAGGCCTGGCCAGCAAGTAAATACACAGCCTGGAACAACATTGAACTGCATGTTTACACACATAGAAAATGTGTTAAAATGTTATTGGACTTCACCATTCATCTACATAATTTATCTGAGTGTCTTAATTTGCATCCTAATGTACACAGAAGTCATGATTTAAATGTGTTTAACCGCAAGTTTGTTCCTAAACTTGCAAGTCAACAGTAATAAAATTATTTTCTTAGAATAACAACGGAGTTGCATAAAAGGATAAGGTCAATTGGAAAATTCAGTCATTATCTCTTCACCCTAATGCTGATGGAAAGTAAGGTGAAGTTTCAGAGTCAATGAACATTTCTGAAGCTTTAAAATGTAACAGTGTTCTCCTAAACAACTGAAGTAGATGAGGGCTTGTTTTAAAACCTAATTAAACAACATTATATGGCTCCAGACAGCTTATCTGGTGTAATCAAAGTCTCTGGAAGCTACAAGATCATTTATTGATTTTAAAATGTTATTTACACCCTCGACTCGCTGTTGAGCTTGTGCACCCACTTCAGACAGGGTGTGTGCTAGCACTTTTAGCTTAGCAGCTACAGTGTTGATATTTCTCTTTAAAAATGATAAATAACGTATTTTCAAATCAGTGTAGGATCTCGTGGCTTCCAAAGACATGAATTACACTGGATGAAGGCATTCAGTGTTTGTTTCCTTCTACTTCGGAATAATTTATCACTTTTTTGCCCGACGTTTTTTTGTGGACTACAAAACTTCAGCTTGACTGTCCATCAACATGTGAGTGAGGGGAAATTACTGAATTTTCATTTTTGAGTGAACTTTGCCATAAATAAGATTACACAGTAAACCCTGAGATCAAATACTACTTTGATCATTGATTAAGCCTCCGAATAATCAGCTGATTAACTGATGGTTAGCTGCAGCTCTGGTCTCACTGAACCAGGCATCATACCTCATAGAAAAGTGCAGAGAACTCCTCGGAAACACCTAAATGTTCACATTCACCAGAAGATTCTGCAGTCTCTTTATGCACAAACAGCGGATACTCAAGTATCGACTCGGTTGCTTACCTAGTTCCATTAAAATGATAATCAATATACATTTGCGAGCGCTGTACAGACTGTATTAAGTAGGGAGTTGCTCTCCTCTCTAAGCAGCGGGCCGTGTGCTGTCTTGTGTGTTTACAGACGGAGCGTGATCGAGGCGGTGTACAACAAGCTGAACCCTCACAGAGAAGAGGAAGGGGTGAGTCAGTCGCTCTCTAAAACCCCTCACCTGTCCAACCTTACACCCCACCCACCCCCCTCACCTCCCGCCCCCTAACATGACCTCGTAAAACACACACCAGCCCAGACAAGGACACTCTTTTGTGTAGGTGTGTATGTATGTGTGAGAATGAGAGTGAAAGAGGGTTGAGGACAGGATGGCAAGCTCAGTGAAATTCCGTTGACTGCATCTCATATTGTGCGGTCACTTTCATTTTGTATGTCTCATTGAAACAGGATATGCAGTAAGACCCCGATAACCCTCTTTATGGACGCCGTTAAATCCAGCGAAACCTACAGCTGACTCCACTGACCTTGATTAACTCTTTGATAGCACAGAAGCACCTTAGTTTATGTGAAATATTTCAACTGAAACCTGTTCAATAAAATATCTATAATGTTTTCTTTACAATACAGTACGGTGTACAATAAATTGCATTTGTAAAGATCCCCCCCCCATCGTGTTTTCAGACATGTATAAAAAATATTGCAACATCACGTCCTTCTCCTGCATTTAAAAAAAACTCACAATGTATGGTATGAAAGTCTGCGCTTATGCCATTCTGCACGGTGAAGGCCAAACATCCATGAAAAGTGAAAAATAAGAAAAACATGTTGAACCTAAAAAGTTGAACATATTGATCACAATGCTGGTAAAGCAGGATGTATAGTTGAAGCGTGCAGACTCGTGTTTCTCGGTAAGGTGAAGAAAACTGGATCAACAGGATAATTAAACATTCTCAATTATTGTTTTATTGTGAAAAGCACTCATGGAAACTGTGAAGAAAAGCGGCAGATGACCTAAAAGTTAATGTCGTCTATTCTGGCCCGTCCTTCATCCAAGTTTCGTGTAAATCCATTCAGTAGTTTTTGTGTAATCCTGCTGTCAAACAAACCAACAAACAAAGGGATATTGGTGAAAAAAGAACCTCCTTTGGTGGAGGTCAGAATGTAAATTAATTCAGTTCTTTGGTTGATGCTGCTGTCATGGTCATTGTATGTTTTTTTTTATTGAAAGATACTGAGAAATATTGCTTTGTGTGTTAGAAAAAAACAAACACAAGTAACTAACAAAAAATACATGTCGCTGTGATTGTGAGACTGAATGATGAGTTTTTCAAATGTGTAATGAAGTACATAGATTTATTTGACAATAAATTGATAAACCTAAGAGTAAATACAGCTATATATGATATAAATCCACGCCGGAGCAGTCAACATGCAGCTGTGCAAACTCAAATCAGACTCCAGCTTGAGAATCGAGACTTAGTTTATCAGTTTATATGAAATTCAAATGAAGTGTGGGAAGAGATTTCACATCCAGCATCTTAAAGAGATGCAGTAGCTGTTGAAGCCACAGGAACTTCACGTCGAGTGTTATTCTAATGAAGAGATCAGCCTGGAAGGGTGGATGTGATGGTGGAGGTGTGTATATGAGGGGCACATGAGTGTATTTGTCATATTAATAAATCAGCTTGAGTCTTGACTTGCGGGCTCTTTTCTCTGGGCTGTGTGGGTGCTGGCCAACCCCCTCCCCCCCTCCTCCACCCCTCTATTACACCACACAGCGAATATCACAAAGGGTTGTTGGTCACAGGGTCAGAGGTAGTGTTTGCATGGGCCTGTTGGACTGGTGCACGGATGTCTCTGACATCGCCACGCTAGCGTGTGGTAGATATTTGTGTGACAATGATGTGAGTACCGTGTAGATGTATGTGTCTGTGTGTGTTTGACCATGGAGCGTGCCTGCAGAGTCTGACCCCTGGCGTGTCACCTCAGGCCTGTGCGGGGGGAGAGGAGGAGAGTGAGGAGGGAGGTGGCAGCACGGCGGCTCATCTGCTGGAGGCTCTGCGGCAGTTCCGCCTGCACCACCGGGGGCAGTACCGCACGGTGCTGGAGGAGTCCCTGGCCACGTATCACCTGCGGGGGGAGAGCGCTGCCGAGGGAGCAGGGGAGGGCAGGAGGACCTACGATGACGACGACGACGACGGCCAGGAGCAGCCCGCCTCCCCTCCCTCTCCCCCCTCGCCCCCGCCCTCGCCCGCCACTGCGGAGCCGGAGGCCTGCCATGACGCCCCCGAGTGCGATGCCTCCACTGACTGAGCACCCCGCCCGCATTAACCAACCAACCAACCAACCCATCTATAAGACCCCCCCCAGAGCGCTAGTCAGATGTGCTATGACCTCTCCTCCTCTTTCCTTCATCACAGAACTCGAATGGACACATCGGCCACTCCCTATCAGTAGCCTCCCATTGCTATTCATGAATATTTTAATAACGCAATGGGAGTAAAAATGGCCCCTCTGTCTATTAAAGTTCTGTCTCCCAACCACATATATACCTTCCACCTAATAAGGACTCTTTCTTTCTTGTGTGTGTTTGTCCTCTGACCACCCTGGCTTGGATCCCCAAACTTGCCAGCCACTTTTACAGCTCGCAGACTGATGTTTACAATAGAACATAATCAATAACAACTTACTATAACATGCAAAAAGTGGCTGGTGAAGCAGAAACGAACCTTGCACTCCATGGCCTATATTTACCAGTATTGGCTTCTGGCTGATTTCCCCACTTGAACCCCTCCTCCCTCCCCCTCTCCAGCCTCACCCACCCCCTCCACCCAGCTTCAACCCCACTCCTGCTTACAGTGGACGAACTCACCAACAAAAGGAGAGGAGACCTCTCTGAACTGCAACTGTGTTCAACACACCATCTCCAGGCCATCTACAGACTCAGAACACACTCTTTTGTGTATACGTTTGTGTGTATGCGTTGTCTGCATGTGTGTGAGTGAGCAAGAGACCAACCATCACTACTAAACGTTGTCTTTGTGGTGGCGGGTGAGTGTCAGCCCGTTTTATCGGCATGTTCGGAGATGCTAGGATGTTCGAAGCATTCTGGGTACAGAAAAACGGGCCAGTTTAACACCGAGGGACACTTGTGTGTAAGAGGGTTGGTGGATGTGTGCTTGTAATCTGAGCTTCATTTCATTAAAATTGTTCCATATCGATTATTAGCACAAAGGGGTTAAAGCTACTTCCTGGATGGGATGTAAATGAGTCGGCCCGAACACTAACATTTGTTTGAATGAACAATAAAAGACTGTAACCATGCCAGAACTAGTTCACTTAAGAAAACAAAGTATAGGATGGATGAAAAATGGCGAGAAACCTTCCAAAAAATAAAAATGGCGGCGCCAGACACAAGGTCATGAACAGCCTAAAATCAGAGGGTTTATCCTTTGGTGTGTTTCTTCTCCTTAGACTTACAGTTTGTTGCTCTGCAGTGCATCACAAGGTGTGACGTGGCTCAACTTTTGTCTGTCAGCTCAAATCACAGCTACTGTTGACACACAGAGAGAGTCCTGGGTGGTGCCATAGAAAAGCTCAGGGAGGTGGCTGTGCACTGCACTGTAACGGAGGTGTGGAGACTAACCAGACGTATGTTTGCCAAAATAACCAGTTCTTCTTCATCCTTCAAGTCTTTGTCTCGTGAAACCAAAAGATGCCGTTTGAGATAAAGCCCTGATCTCACCTTTGTGTTGCTTGTCGAGATTTGTTTTTGGGCGGGGAAAGAGCCCGTCGCTGTCTCTTGTGGACGCTGCAGGAACGACATCATATTTCAACTGTAGTTCTCATCAACCAATCAAGATTAAGCGTCACAAATGTGAGGTTAATGCTTTCATCATCAATGTTTTCAAACGGTATTTGTTTGAGAAAAAGGAAGTGGTTGGTTTAGTGCAGCGTTTCTCAGGAAGTACATGTGAGACAGATGACAGTTGAGCTAAGTGAAGCTGTGCGGAGCTGAACGTGATGAGACTTACATGAACTCTTCAACAACAACATGGCCTCTCTTCTGGCTAACTCATTGTCATCAAACATGTAAACATGCCTACACTTAGCATGTTAGCACACATGGTTACAGTCACTGCACAGTATGTGGCCTGTTTCCATGCTAACGTTCATCATGTTAGCCTGCTAATATGGGAAAGTGTATTATGTTAACATGCCTACAATTAGCATGTTAACAACCGTTTTAGTATATGATTTGTTGGCCTGCTAACGTTAAGTAGGGAGTTCTTATCATATAAGCTTGCTAATATGATGGCATTATGTTAACATGCCAACAATTAACATGCTAACAACTGTTGCAAATTGACATGCTAACACTTAACATGTAACATTTTAGTATATGGCTTGTTGGTGCGCTAACGTTCAGTAGGAAGTGTTTATCACTTTAGCCTGTCGATATGGTAATGCTAATATGCTAACATGCTGTGTTATATGGAGAATTGTGTCCGCAGATATTTCTTACAAATATTCATCCATCCTGTAGTGGTGAGGATATTGAACTTGGAGGTGTTCAGTATGGTTTTAACTGCGGCAGGATGTGTTTCTGCTCGACAAAAGCTCACTTAGAGTTTTATTTCATACCTCGGAGGTTATGACGGATCAAAAAAAGAAAAAATAGTCTGCAACTCTTTAGTTCATCATGAACATTTGATTCGAACAGTTTTTTTTCTTCTTCCTCTTTGAAAGCAGGCACAGGGAGGTTATTGTAAGCCTACAGTATATAATGCCCAGTACCCGGCGACTCTGGTAATGCATGCACTGCACTTATCATGTCAATATAAGGCACTTAACTATCTGAGGGGAGGTTATGCTAAACACTGTGCGTATGTACGTGCGTTTGTGTATGTGTGAGTTGTATTTGTATGTGATTACGTTGGGCCGAATCAGTCCCACACGGTCAAAAATGACAAATGAACAAATAAAAGTGATTTGAGGTATAATGCTACGATTTGTGTCAAGTGTATCTCTCACTGTCCTGTCTCTTTGTTCTGTACCGAAACAGAAATAAGTTATATATTCTCTATTCGAAAATATGTCGTGAGAAGTCCCCTGACGTAGCCCAAGGTAAATTTGTCGAATCTTGATCCGGAGCCATTCCCTGTATTTAATGTGTTGATGTGTTTCTGTGCAGGCTGTGAAGTTTTTTGGGGGGAAAACGGCTCAAGCAGGAAAATAAACTCCTCACCTCTCTTTAACTTTTAGTTTCCCCAGCCATGACTTGTAATTTCATCTCAGCTGCTCAAAGATATTTTTGAATCTGTCGTCTCCTTTGAAACAATAGCAGCTCTCGCGTTTTGAAAGCTCGAAAAATAAACGCCTGCTGCGTCGCCCGAGCAGCGGAGAGAGAGCGAGAGAGAGGGGAGCTGCGTAGACTGTAGGGACTCCATTCTCTCCGTTTCTGCCCCCCCTGTTTTTCAGTCTGACAGTTGGCCTCGTGATTCTCCGCAAGGTGAGTCATCAGAGGTCTGGGTTCTGGTTGTGTTAAGGCTGGGCAGGGGGAATCTCACTTCTTGTCTCTCCATTCAACTTGAGTAGATTATAGACGGCAGCGAGGTTCAAATGTGAAAGAATTGACATTATTAAAAGGCATCAGGAGCAGTATCTTAACTTCTGTGTGCGGGCAGAGACGACAAAAAAAAAGCTAACCCACCTCTCTCCATCTCTTTTTCCTTTTACTCACTCAGAGTGCCGGTGAGCTGGAAGACCCCTGGTAGCCGTGGCAACGATCCCTCCCCCCCCCGTCTCCTCCTGGTGATCGGTGCGTCCGCCCCAGAGGAGGAGTGTCTCTCCATTGCGCCATGTCTTTCTCCACTAAAAAAAAAAAAAGAGGACATGTGGTGTGTGTTGGAGTGCGTGAGTGTGCGTATGTTGGTTGTGCATGTGTGTGTGTGTGTGTGTGTGTGTGCGTGCGTGTTTGCAGCAGTGGGACAAAGACGAAGACGACAACTACACACACACGCGTACTGCTTTAAAAACCTGGAGGAAAAAAAAACGAAAATCACTTTTCAGAAATGTCAAGATTTTATGAACTGAAGCATTGTGATGGTAGAGATGATTTTTACCATTGAGGTGTTTTTTTTTTCTTTTCTTTTCTTTTCTTGAATGTTGACATTGAACACCTGACTTCACAATGACATGAGGACCTATAGAGTGTGCGTGCGTGTGTGTGTGTTTGCGTGCGTGCGTGTGTGAGAGCGAGTTTGTGTGTGAGAGTGTTTTCAAGGAGGGCCAAGAGAAGACAGACGGTGGATAAAGACTTTGTATGTAATTCTTCTTCTCCTGGACT
>CAEMYA010000238.1:330587-344139 GCA_903131615.1 Diplodus sargus | reverse complement strand
TTTTTTTTTTTTTTTTTCATTTCGGACATCGTCGTCCCGCTCCTTGTTTTTCTCCCATCAATCTTTTTTTCTTTATTCGAGCTCCTTCCAACACGTATTGCCACCATCCAGCCTAATGATTTGATGTCGTCTCTAGAGCAGAAAACAAAAATGCAACCTGTGTTCTTTAAAATGTCAAAACCCTGTCAAGTCCTTCCTTCGTTTCTTTTATTTGCAACAGGAAAAAGGATGTTTTGATTAAAAAAAGATTAAACATCACAATATAGAATGGACGTGTGCTACATACCACATAAAATCTAACTACTTATATTCTGTCTCCATGTATTTAAACAGGTCGCCATCGTGGGATTAAGGCAGATGAGCGTTCGCGTGCTTAACGTGATGTTACTGACATTTAAATACATTTTCATACAAGCGGTTGAATCTGTGATCTGAGCGTGCACCGACGGCTGGTTCGGTTTCATTCTGTCGATAATCGATACAAAACACACTCGTCCATGTGTTCGCGTGTTCACGCCGTCATAAACTGCTGTCGAGATAAAACAAGAAAATCAAAAGTGTGAAATGGGATTTTAAAAAACTCTAAAAGTGCAAATGATGTATTCGAATGGTGGCCTACAAGATATCACAAACAAAATTCATTCATACGTTACGGACACAACATGTCGTGTATAATACAGGGGGAATGTGGATAAATGTATTTTTAATAAACCCTGAAGTCCCTCAGAGTCAAGAGTTTGGTTTGTCCGCTCTGGGCTTCTGTAGAAACATGGCGGTGCAACATGGAGTTATAAAAGGACTCAATCCAAGGTGAGAAAACCCAACATTTCTTAGTTTCAGGTGAGTTTACACATGATGCATGATTATGAATATTATGTTCCATTCTCTAAATCCTACACACTGGACCTTTAAGTGTTTTTGTACTTACAGATGAATGACTTAAACTCGACTGTGATGAACTGATTCACTGTTTTGATATAAATGTAACACTCAGGCAGTAATATTAACACCTCAGTAAGCCTCCTTAATTCTAAAAAGAGGTGAGCAGATTTCTTTGATTTGATTTCTGATTTCTTAAGTCGATGTGTTTTAAAGAAATGTCGATGTTTGGAGGTGAATCAGTTAAAAAAGATCAGAAACAACGACAATCCTGTGACAATGATATTTCCGTTTAAAGGAAATTAACTTTAATCTCTCTCGTTCGCTCCACTTCCTCTCCTTTTGACGTGGCGTTTTGTTCTCTTAACCTACTGAGTGAAGGTGTGTGTGCTTGGAAAGTGTTAATGCAGATTGTGTGTGTGTGTGTTTCTCTGACCGTCTTTGTTTCGGGCTCCAGCTGTTTGTATTTTTGGCCGCTGCGGTCTGTTTGTCGGGGCAGCTGCTGTGTTTGACACTGACAAAACACAGGATAATGATGTAACGACTGCCTTCACATCTGGCCCCGAGGGCAGCGCGGCGCACGAGAGGAATTATTAGTCAAATTATCTGATTATCTGATTATTTTGTTTGTTCGCCGGAGGTGTTTGTGCATCTGTGCATGTCGTGGACGCTTGTTTTGTTTTGTTTTTTCATTCCTGGAAAACACCTCTCCTCTCCAGCTGTTTCAGCGCTCGTCACAGCTGGACCCGCCAGGAGAAATAGCGAGATTAACTGAGAGGTGTTGGGTTCCAAACCAATCAGGGGGCCGGGATTAGTCGCCCAGGTACAGTTACTTGAGTACCTGTCCTCCGCAGCTTTCTGCGACAAGGGGTCAAGCTGTGGTCAAATGGTGACCACACACACACACACACAGCCTTTGGACCAGCGTGACGATGAGAAGACTCACAATTTGTCACTGTTAATCCTTGTCAGAGAAAATTGTGGTGAAAGCCCATCACAAGTCCCAGAACCCCAGTGTGACGTCTTTATAAAAACTGGAAGCGGTTGGAAACTAGCCTGCTGCTTTCCACATTTAACCCCCGTAAAACAACAATTTCACATTTTTGCAATTTAGTTGATCTACTTTCTGTTAATTTGTGAGCTTCAGACTTGCCTCAAAGTAGATTTTGTTATTTCAGACAGAGTTAGGCTAGGTGTTTTCCCCCAGTTCCAAACCTTAAGCTAGGCTAGCAATCTCCTGACTTTATCTACATGTTTAGCTCTAAAACGAGAGAGTGGTATCGATCTTCTCCTCTATTTCCCAGCAAGAAAGTGAATGTGTGCATTATCTTCCACAAAAATGTTCAATAACCCTTCTAAATTATTGCTGTTGATTACTTTTCTGGCGACTTACGCGCTGATTAAGACTCAATTAACCGACACCTCAGTATCAGGTTAGCGTGTATAATAAAGCTCCATCCTTCCATTATTTCCACGTCTTAATTTTCATCCTCCTTAGTGTGCCACCGTCTTCTCCACCCCCCCTTATCCTTCCTGTTTTTTTGGGTACCATTGTGCACCGAACTCTCCTGGAGCCCCTGCAAGAGCACAAAAGCACAACAAAGACGCAGGAAGTGATTAGTGGCTTAACGAAGAGGAGGCTTTGTGGGGAGTTAGGGGGGCTGCGCGGCCTCCTCCAATGAGACGGGGTGAAGGGGTTAAAGTTTCAGGGCTTAAGAGGTCAGTGTTAAGTTGTAGAGGTCAGTGGAGAGGTTAATTAGGAGCTGGGCCTTTGTTTACGTGGGGATAAGGAGGCGCAGAGGCGATTCACTTCGTATCCACGCTGTGTTCCTCGAGCCACCCTCGAAGTGTCATCCACCCGCTTGTAGCTGCTTTTCCCCTTCTCCTCCCTGATAATTGTCCTGTCGCTGAAAGGAGATGTAGCTGAATTAACTTAATTGTCACCATTACAACGCGTTCGCCCCCTCATCACCACAACACACACACCTCGAGTGCGTTTCCCCTCGAGTGTGTTTTGGTGTGTCCTTCCTGCTTCAGTCGGAAGAATGTCTTTTCAACTTGGAGGAGCCCTGGCCATGACTGTCGCTCAGAGACTGTTGTTTTGTCCATTGTTCTGCCGCTAAAACACACAGAGACAGAAAACACGCTGCAATCCTCTGTAGACTCGAGCATCTCAAGTAGAGCAGAATGTGCTACTGATGTGAATGTTTGTGTGGGAAGAAGAGAACTTTACTGATGCTGAAAAACAGCTTTCTTGGCTGCAGAATACGCCTGCCATAACCCCTGGATCACCTTTAATCATCTGTGTTTGTGAATATGTCTGTGAAGTCGTGTTGTTTAAGTCTAAGGTGCTTGTTTTTCTTCTGATGAGCGGATCCGCCAATTTATCGAAGCGGTCCTATCGGACAGGCTACATTAACCGCTACTAGCATAAAACAACCTCCGTTCTCAGCCGTGCCGACCTCGAGTTAGCTAGTTTTAAAGGAACAATATGTAAGAAGATGAAGTAGATTACATGTATTGTCGATGTGAGCTACCTTGCCTCTTATCCTCCAATCATTCGCAACACCAGCCATTGTTAGCGTAGAAATGAAATGTGTGCTAACGTCAATAAACCATCAACCACGAGACAGAGACAAACACTAGAGTCCAAAATCAAAGCTAACATACTGCGAAGTGTGTGAAATATATTGTGATATTTTAGTTTTAGCTGGATAATGTTAGCTTGCTTGCTAACACAGGCAAATTGCTAACTAGCTATAGCAAAATAATGTTTTAGGCAGATGAAAATGTCTGCCACTGTTATGAGGCTCTAAATGTCCTCATGCATGTGTATCAGATAGAAAGATCCCCCTCATTAACTTTTAATAGCCTGGCCTCAGATTATGTCTTGTTAAGTTTGCAATACTAGCTAACGTTAGCTCAGAACTGGAGTCCGATACGTCAGCAAACACACAACAACAAAGACAGCAACACAAAATCGAAAAAAGGTAAAAGCTAACAATATAAGTGTGTGAAATATACTGTAATATTTTTGTTTTAGCTGGATAATGTTAGCTAATGTTAGCTTCCTTGCTAATGCATATGAAAGCTAAAGTAGCAAAATGCTGTCATTGTCAATTCATGCAGCTGATTCGGCAGGTAACTTGGCTAGCTTGCTACTGACAGACAGGCTACATTTGAATCTCCAACAACGCTATTGGTGGTCCAGTTGCATTGTGGGTAGGATTGCATTGTTATGCAGAATAATTGCTAACCAGCTAACGTAGCAAAATACTGTTTTGGGTGGACAATGTCGCTGATCCAGCTGGTAGATATAACGGTTTGCAAATTGCTATTCTGCTAATGTTAAGAATTAGCCAGCAATCTGCTTCCTTACTATTTATATTTCATTGTTTATCGGCTACTATGCTTATGTTTATAGTCCTTTAATTTTGTTGGATTATTTCCTGTTAATTTCTCAGTGTTCACCCAATTTTCCTTACTGTTTTGCGTCTTGGGGTGATTGTTGATTTCCAGAAGTGCCACAGATACGTTTTTGTAATTATATGTTATTATGAAGCTTATTGGACTGGATTTAATAAAGGCGAGGAGAGATTACCCTGATGAGCCTGAACCCTGTGCATCATTCGAGGGTGGAAAAAACTGGCACACGACTCCTCGCGCCACTTCGCAGGGACATCTGTCTGTCGGGGGTAATTGGCATTAACCCTCTTAATCTGGGTGACCCCCTTTTTTCACGCCCAGCACATCTGCACCGGAGTGTGTGTGGGCATAAACACAATGAAGATGCTGCACGTCGATGAATGGATGAAAAGTGTGTTTTGCTGTTTTTGTGCAAGTTCTTTTGCCTGTTGTGCCCAAAAATAACTTCTCTATATTCATCTTTCATACAAAAAAACACTCACACAAGCATGAAGTGTGCCACACTCCTGAAGCATATGGCATCAGGAGGGGGGGGGGCAACCAAAATGTGTTAATGCAGATTGAATATGCTGCTCTATTAGACTAATGTTAGCAGGCTGTATGGGCCCCCGATGCTAATCCAAGGTAATAGAATGGATCTGGAGCGCAGATTATCTCTAAACTTATGGATATTAGAGAATAGAAAAGTGATTAGAAAGTGATTAGAGTGGCGGGAGACCACTTAGAGAAACATACGCTTTCAGGTCCGGGTGAGATTTTCCAATCACACCGGCCACATTACTGCTATTAATGATGCAAGCAGCTTACCGGCAGGACGGCAGAGGTTATGAGATTGAATTGATAGGAGAGTGTGATGTCAGTGTCGTTCAGTCCCCAATGATTTTGATGTTATTTCTCATGTGAGACGGCAAAGTCAGTTTTTCTCTGCTTCGTGGTCTCCTTTCTTGGCATTTGCTTACGTTCTCTAGATTTTGTGATCCAAGAGTCGTAATTACCTGATGCTCCCTGAGTTTGTCTTCACATGTGATCCCTCTGCTGTTTTGTTGGACGTCATGGTGTAGAGAAAAAGCAGAAGATAAAACTGCTTTAAACTGATTTTAAACAACAACAAACTTTATTTTTTACAACATTAAATGTATTTTCAAGACAACAAATAAAGTGCTTGACATGGTTGAGACAGAACTGCAACTCAGACAATTAAGAATACTATCAGAAAAAAGAGTTGGTTTTACAATAAGCATAAAAACAACAATTACTTGCAAAAACAGCAACCGAAAGAGAGTTTCACTGTTCAGTTATTATTTCCAACACACAGCCGAGGATATTTGTTGAACTGAGTCATGTAAATACATCTTTTTAAATTATCGGGACACATTTTGTTCTTTTATGATTCAACAGTTTAATGTGTCTCCTTCTGTGTGGAGGCTTCTGAATCTGACAGAACCGACTGACCTGAAGACTGTGATGATCTAAAATAATCATAAATGCGTCTCTGTAAAAATACAGTTTATTTGTTTGTTTTTGTCCTGATGCCAAAAAAAAATACAAAAAAAATCTCTTTAAAGTCAAAGTGAAAACAGATTTCTACAAAGTAAGTAATAAGTTAATTAAAAATAAATAATGTAAAATAAGTGATTGCTTGAGTAAAAAGCAATAAAGGAGTGAAACATCCGTGGCCCCTGTGTGTGTCCAGCCTCCTCGTCCTCCTCAGGACGGAGATAAATCCTCTCGCGTTTGATTGACAGCGCTGTCATGACAACCCCGCATCAGCTGAAGGGTGACCAATCAGAAGTCAGAGTGAGGGTCCCTCCCTGACTCCCAGGTGAGCTAAAGAGTCAGACTTGAGCAGCCTTCTCGTCAGACTGTTTCAGAGACACGCTTCATCTCGTCTTCGGCCTCACTCTGTCGTCCAGATGGTGTTCAGATCGCCACTCGACTTTTTCTCAGCCTCCCGGATCCTCCTGCCCCACTTCGCGGATGGGCCCCCTGCCCTGGCCCGGTCCCGGTCCCCGGAGGACCCTCCCTCCGCCTGTCCTCCCCTGGCTCTCCCTGGACTGTGTTTCTCCGCGGCGCAGATCGCCAGCGTCTGCGAGACTCTGGAGGAGACCGGGGACGTGGAGCGGCTGGCCCGCTTCCTCTGGTCCCTCCCGGTGACCGCAGACGGCCGCGACTCCATCTCTGAGCACGAGTCGGTGCAGCGGGCTCGCGCCGTGGTCGCCTACCACACGGGGAGCTTCCGCGAGCTCTATCACATCCTGGAGACGCACCGCTTCACGCGCGCCTCGCACGGGAAACTGCAAGCCATGTGGCTCGAGGCTCACTACCGGGAGGCGGAGAAGCTCCGGGGGCGGCCGCTCGGACCGGTGGACAAGTACCGCGTGAGGAAGAAGTTCCCCTTACCGAGGACCATCTGGGACGGGGAGCAGAAGACGCACTGCTTTAAAGAGCGCACGCGGGGGCTGCTGAGAGAGTGGTACCTGCAGGACCCGTACCCCAACCCCGGGAAGAAGCGGGAGCTGGCGCACGCGACCGGACTCACACCGACTCAAGTTGGGAACTGGTTCAAAAACCGGAGGCAGAGAGACCGAGCGGCTGCAGCCAAGAACAGGTCAGTGACAACCACTTGAAATAAGTTTTCCTTTCAGTCTCTCACTCCGCACAGGAAATAAAGCCGCTCAAAGGAATCACCGACTGTTGGTTTTGTTGCCTTTAGACTATTTTTCTCGTTAAGCACCAGAAATACTGTTAAAATCAAGGGAGCTGTAAGTGTCTACAATTTAATCCGTCTTCTCATTGATCACTCACTTATTTTCCGCTCTCTTGTTGAGGCTGTTTCCTCTCCACATGCAGCCAAGGCCTGTGCGTAAAAAGGGGCCATTCATGCGTAAAAGCGCGCGGCCATTCAGCTTGTAGGTTTTTTGTTTCCCCCTGACCCGGTCGATCTTTTCCACCCTGTCCCTCTCTATAATTTACTTCAGGGTCAGTGTGCGGGTCAACCGTCCTGTCGGTGAAGGCAAAACGTGCGTGAATGGGAGCAAATGGCTCATCACGCACAAACACGCAGGAGGTCGTTTGGTGTTTGAGGGTTTCGATTTTAAGATTTTGATCGATTTTAGCAATGAATTATACAACAATGTGATTATTATTAATTGTTTACATTCATTTTAGGATTTTTTCTTTTTACAAGAATACAATTAAATACAATGTCTTGTTTTTCAGTTTTAACACAAGATATTATTTTATTGATCCCTCAGACGAGAAATTCCAGTGTTTTAGGATAAAATGAGTACAGATTAACAGAGAATAGTTTTGCTATTCAAATTCAGAATTTACACATTTACAATATTAATTGTCCATATTAAAGGTAATAATACAAACTCAGAAATAATATTTTTTCCATAATTGAATAAACAAGCTGCTCTCAGAGGGAAATAAGGTCCAAGAACACTGTTTGAAGCTGGAAAGGTGGCAGGGTCCGCCACATGCAAAGTAACACAGTCTTAAATTCTTTTTGTCCTTTAAAGGTGCTACTTCGTTTTCAGTTCATTCAGTCATGAAAATGAAAATAGTTTTCTTTATTTAGTTTGTTTAGACATTTTTTAAAAATCATCCAATGAAGATTTTTTTCTCATCTGATTGAAATTTCTGCCCCAAAAACTTTTTAATGCACCTTTAAAGAAGAAAATGTGTTTAAAATAGGAATAGAATAAAATATTGAAAATAAAAGAGAAATTAGGTACAAAACTAAACAGTAGTTTACACAGCTGCGACTGTACTTATAGTGGCGTTACATGCAAAGCAAAGGGACATTGTAACGTCATAAGATATGATTATGCAATCACAAATACAACTTTGTAACATTATATTTAAACTGTGCGTATTTATTAGCATTATATTGTGTTATATAAAACAGTATAGTATAATATATTCACAGAAATGACAATATATTGATAGAATAATGTGATCGTGATATGAGACTACAAATTGTTTTAGATTCTGTGTTTTCTCTTCCTGGTTTTAAAGGCGCATTACAGTTAATTGATACAATTTCTGATACTTGCCTTTTCCCACGTGTTCATTATATCCACATTACTGATGATTATTTTATATAAAAAATATCAAATGTGTTAATATTTTGTGAAATCACCAGTTGTCATCAATATTAATATCGAGGTATATTGTCAGAAACATTGTGATATTTGATTTTGACGCCTGAGTGTGTCGCAATTTGGCCTAAAATGTCAGCTCTAATCTAATATGGGCATATTTTATTGTATTTTAAAGTACTATAAATATATTACATTAGTTTTATGTCCAGTTTTTGCAAATAAAGCCCAACAAAGACGCTGGAGAGGGAGAGCTGACCGGTCAGTGTGATGACAGTCTGTGGTCTCTCTGCTGTTGTACTGTGTGACGGCAGCAAAGAACAGAACACCAGCGACTAAAGACTGAAAGGAGATCTGCGCGAGTCAGCTGATCACATTAAACCATCTGAGTCTCCTCTAAATGAACGGATGTTGAGCTTCGGGTGATTCCTCCTGAAGCTTCATCTGACTTTAAGGTGTAAAGTACGAAGAGGAATGGTCCTAGCACGGTGCCTTGAGGTGTGCCGATGTTGGTGATTACAACCTCAGAGGCAACTGCCCTCGATTCTGACACTCTGTGGCTGACCAGTGAGGTAGTCTGTGATCCAGGATGCAGTTTCAGGGTGCAGGCTGAAGCTTTTACCTTAAAAGGCAGGTGAAGTAGGATTGTCGAGTGCCGTAGAACCAGCCTCGCAAAAGTCTTAATGACATGTGACGTAAGAGCTGCAGGTCTATGGTCCCCACATTTCTTCTGAACTGGAACAATGCAGGAGGTCTGAATTGTTTAGAAACCTTCCTCGACTTCCCCGCTCATAACAACTCTTCCTTTCCTCTTTATTTCCAGGTTGCAGCACCACCGGATGTGTCCAGACGGAGTGCGGTCGTTCAGCGGAGGGGAGTGCAGTCCGGACGAAGGTGGAGAGCGCGCCGACGGAGAAACTCTTCTCTCAGTAACAGACAGTGACTCCGACTTGGACGTCTGACACTTTTTAAATCTATGAAAAAATGGACCTCCGGGAGCCTGTAAAGCTTCTGCCGTGGATTAACCAGAGAGAAGAGAAAGAGGATGCGCGCAGACCAAACGGCTGGTCAGGGTTTGCAATAAATGTTCAGGGCATAAATCAGTTCCATGTTAAAGATTTGTTTTAATAGATTTTATGTCTATGCTGCTTGTTTATTGATCACCAGCTGCAGAATCAGACCCACAGTTTTTATTTTTAACGTCCTCCCTGGATGGTGATGCACATCTGATGACCCTCATTTAACAGACAAGTGTTGGACTAAAACTGAGGGACCCCCACATGGGAGGACCTGTCAGTCACATCGTTCTTCTTATTTTCTCTAATTGTTCGTCATTTTTTTTTTTTTTTAAAATAGAACTAGTACTTTCTTTAGACCCCTGGATGTCCACTGCTGTAGACAATCATCACGCACTGAAGCCTACCTCCCTGTCCGACTCTTTTTCTTTTCTAGTTTCTTTACCTTCGCGTCAACTTTATTTAAAGTTCACAGAGTTCAGTGTGCAGTCCGTGTGTGATGTCGTACTCTATGTTCAAATCTGATGCTGAATAAATGTTTTGGTATTTTATATAAATAAAGCTATTTAATATATGACTGTGATTGTGCCTGTTTTTTTTTAATCGCACCGTGTTCACAAGGACAGTGTGTGTGTGTCTGTGTGTGTGTGTGCACACAATCAATACATTTATTTTTCTACATGCTGTGTACAGTTTGAGGCACATAAAATTGAAGTGCAAAAGTATTAATTAATGTATTCATCAACATTTGTAACTTCTACAAATGTTTACCAATTCTTAATAACATGTAGTATAAAACAGCTTTAATCATATTTAATGATCATCTTGGGTGTGTCTAATCATACAGTGTGATTAGACACATGATCAAATCCTCACAGTGTGTAACGAAGCATGTTTAAACTGTTAAAACACAAGTACGAAGGATTCACAGGTGGGTTTAAACTGTTTTTAAATATGTTAAGTGTTTAACTGTAACTTAAACTTTTTTAAATTATGTTTGTTAATCTGTAAGATAAAACGTAAAATACCTAATCTGTTATTGTGGTACATACAAGATTTTGTTTGGAAGCTCAGAGAAGAGCAAGATACAAAAATACAAGTTAAAAGCAAGACGAAAAAAAGAAAAAGAAAGAAAGAAATCAGCACACTAGATAAAACGAGGTAGCATCTTCTACTCAGAGTGTGTATTATGAATAAGTTTACCATAATACAATTTATTTAAAGAGAATAGAGGCAATTATTCAATGAAACAGACACATAACTATTATTTTTTGAGTCAAATAAGCAACAAGTTCCAAACATGTTATTGTTACTTTTTAGATCCAGATTAATGTCATAAAATATAAACAGCAAACATATAAAATACAAATTCACAAAAAAAAGCTCCATCTTTAACAGCTTTGATTTTAAAATACGTAAACATTAATGTGTCAGTAAAATGATCCAATGATGTGATCTGAATTATTCTGAAATGGATGTATTATGAAAATGTCATTCTAAGAAAAAAAAGTAAAACTGTGAATGCATGACTTCACCTGTCACAGGATATTTATACAGGTGTTAGTTTTACTTAAATAAAGATCTGTGTAGTTGACAACATCCACCTCTGTCTGTTGGATTTGGCTACTTTTTTATTTTCCCTCTTAAACCAGATGTTTCACAATAAACTCTAAGCAGCCGGCACAGCAGAATCTTCTATATCTTAATTTTTATTATTTGTTCGTGCAAACTCATGATTCTAAACATCCATTCATCTCCAATGTACCTCCAACTTAGATGAAAAAGAAATGTCCTAAAAAGCATTTTAAAAGAAACCTAGTTATTCACTTTCTTTTCAGTCATCTGCTGACCTGCAGAGGATTCAGTGATTGTTCAGTAACATCACAGAGTAAAGACTGAGTGGCGCCATCCTGTGGTCAAGGTGAGTACAGCACCTTTGCTGTTGGAAATAGAAAACAAACTCCCAATTTCATTTTCATCCGTCAGGTCTGTAAGTTTGTATGTCAACTGATACAGAAAATAAACAGCTGTAAAGTTAAAAAAACAGCTTTGGTCATGAATCAGGCTGAAACTGAGACAACAGGTCAGATAAAAGAGTTTAACTGCACCAAAAATGATATTAAACACCTTTAATTTACTTTCAGAGGACTCGGTATCTAACATGAGGTTTTTTACTCTTTTACTCATGTGTATGTGTACATATGTATCGAATATGTATATGTATGTATGTATGTATATGCAAGCATATCTCAATTCTGATGAGCTACAACATGAGATGCTTCTGTAACAATATTAGACAAGTGATTATTATCCATTAAAGGTGCACTATGTAGGGGAAGAAACCTCATTTACAAGCTTATTTGTTCAGTTATGGAAAACATATTTCTGAGTTTGTATCATCACCTCATAAATATTGGAAATATAAAGATTTTGTGTTTTAATTTCTTCTTTAAAACTGCAATGTGCCTCTTAAGTTCCCTAGAACACTGTTTGAAGCTAGCAAGGTGGCAGGGTCCGCCGCACAAAAACAGAAAGTACTACAGTATGTTGTCCAAGTCAGTTTGTTTATTCAGTTTATTCAGTAACGAAAACAAAGAGAGCTTGTTATTTAGTGTTCCTTTAATATCATGTCACACTGACAGGAGTTATTCTGCCGCCCTTAATGAAAAACTTTTACCTACTTACTTACTTTTACTACTTTAATTCAAATATATTGTGCTGGTAATACTGATGTAGCACTTTCAATGCAGTGAAGAAATGTTACCCTTTTATTTTTTTTTACTAAATAAACAAACAAAAAAACAGAGGAAGACTACTTAATCGAACTGTAAACAGCCGCTTTATCACCGTCGACACATGAATCTACGAGGAGCATTTGAACACAGCATTCAGTGACGTCATGTTCTGAAAGCGTCATCCTCCCTGCAATGTGTCCCTGAGACCAGCAGGTGGCGCAGCTGGCCAGACCTGATTCATGACGCTCAATATGGAAATATCTCTTATCTTCCCCCCTTTTTTTAAATACACGTACACAGCTGATTTAAATGTGATTACACATTAACTTTATGTAAATTACAACGTGCAATTTGAATGTTTTAACTAAAGAGCAATCTGATTAAAAACAGTAAAATAATGAGTTGATTCATAGTGTACAGTTAATACATACATGTAAACATACTGTATGTATAATTCACTTGCACTTGTGTTTTTGATGTATAAGTTCCTTCGCTAATATCAGATATTTCAAGACTTTTACTCAGGTATGTTTTCATGGAGACTTGAACACAATATTTCTCACTCAAGTGTGATTTTGAGTATTTTTTTTAAACCCCTACAAAGTATCAGATATTGGAAAAACTCAATTACCTCAGGTGGGTCTATGTAATTATATAGTATGTAGATATGAGAACAGGCTCCTCTGGTACAGACGTTGTAAACACATAGACAGATATATGACACAACCATCTGTAACGTTTTCATACAGCAGCTGGTGACTGTAGCACTCAAGAGGCAGGAAATTAATTAATTAATTAAAATGATATTCCAGGAACGTTTAATTATAGAAGTATGGAAGCCTATTTATGCCAAAATATATCTTATAATACTATAATGATTGTGACATTTATTTTGACTTTCTATCGCATATCTGCAACTTTATATTTAATGATAACGGCTTTCTGCACAACAGATATAGTTTTCTATATTTCATAATAAACACTTACGATCTCATAAATTCATTTCATCCCTCACTTTTTATTTTTCAATTCCATAACTTTAATTTTTATCAAATTTTTTGATTATCTCAGAACTGTAACTTTCATTTCATTATTGTAATTTTTTTTTTTTAATCTCATAATTGTGGCTTTTGTTTCATTATTATGACTTTTTTTTCTAAAAATGTTAACTTTTTTCCTCACAATTTAAATTTTTAGCTCAACATTTCGGCTTTTTATGTAATCATTTTGACTTTACTCTCATTTTTTTAACTTTTTTTCTTAGAATTGTGACTTTTATGTCATTATTATGACGTTTTATCTCAAGATTTCGGCTCTTTGTCTAATCATATTGACTTTCCATGTCTTAATTGTGACTTTCATCCCATCATTATGACTTTTGATGTCATCG
>CAEMYA010000238.1:316363-330164 GCA_903131615.1 Diplodus sargus | reverse complement strand
CACACACACACACACACACACACACACACACACACACACACAGTCTCTCTCTCTTTTCTCTCTCATCCGGCGCAGGAGCCCGGCAGCGCGGGTGACGCGTTTTGCGCATTTCCTGCAGCTCGCGCTCACTCACGGATTGAGGAGAGAGCGAGAGGAGACGGGAAACGGGGGGCGCGCGCAGGGACCGAGAGGAGGAAAAAAAAAAAAAAAAAAAACGTAACGCGAGCGGAGCACCGAGATGTGTCAGGGCTGCTCCTGAGCCCCGCAAACACCGCATCGAGGGGGCAAAAACCTGCGTTGTTTCCGAGAGTACGCGTAAAATATCGCGGTACCGAAGCGAGGAGATTATCCCGGGGAAAAGCGCGAGCGAGGGGCTGGAAACGGAGCTCCAATCCCGGATGGCTAGGCGCGGCTGCTCGCGCTCTCTCCCACCCTGACCCGGGAGAGACACACACACGCAAGGACCGCGGGGGGAAGCTCCGGAGCTCTGCGTGAACCCAGCCGGAGCCTGCGAACCCGCCTTCCCCGCTCACCGCCGCGCGTATCTCGGCCTGTTTCCGCCGAAACGGGAATCTTGTGCGGACCATAAACAAACACGGCAGCCGCTCGGGAGGCAGCGCGCTCAGCCAGCGACCTCTGAAGGGTGTGAGTCTGCGCTGTTATTGCGTTTTTCAGCCCATTACGGATCCATCAGCTGCACTGTAAGCGTGAGTGTGTGTCCGTGTGTGCGAGTGCGTGCGTGCATGTGAATGAGTGTGTGTGTGTGTGTATGTGTGTGGGGATAACACAGTGTTCTGATAATGGCTGTACGAGACTGAGAGTCCAAAGGAGCCAGCGGCATTATGGGATGTAGCAGGACTGTGCAGTGACCCTGCTCGTTTGGAAGGAAACACTCTGTGTACAGGAGCAGGAACAGGCAGACTAGCCTAAACACACACACAGAGACACACACACAGACACCAGACACACACACACGCACGCACACACACCCCAGGAGCCTGCAGCCATGCCTGTGTTCAGTGGCCTGTTGAAGGTGCGAGTGTGTGAGGCAGTGGACCTGAAGCCCACCCCGTGGGCCCTGCGTCACGCTGTGGGGAAGAGCGGCTCCTTCCTGCTGGACCCCTACCTGGCCCTCAATCTGGACCAAACCCGGCTCGGCCAGACGGCCACCAGGACCAAGACCAACAGCCCCGCCTGGCACCAGGAGTTCTGCACTGAGGTCCGTGAGGGACGGAGCCTGGAGCTGTCTGTTTTCCACGATGCGCCCATCGGATACGACGACTTCGTGGCCAACTGCACCATCCAGCTGGAGGACCTGCTGCAGAACGGCACCAGACACTACGAGGACTGGGTATGTGTTCGGTGTGTGTGTGTGTGTGTGACTGTCTCAGTGTGTCTACCCACAGTGCATTGGGGCAGAAGTCCTCAGGGCTCTGAAAAGCCACAGGTTTGCATGTCATAAAGTTTTTCCAGGTGAAATGAAATGTGATGACAGAAACCAAACAAACAGTCTTGGCAGCAGCCCGACTGTTGCATTGTTTGCATAGCATGCTGGATGTGGTGGTGCCGCCCGGAGCGCAGTGGAGCGGGCCTTCAGGAGGAACTCGCCCCACAATATACACACACTTTACTAAATGATATCTTTAACTCGTTCCTCCAGGAAAGACATTAATGTAGTGGTTTGAAGCGCAGCGATTTCCCGCTCGTTCTTCCTCCAACACAGACGCACATCATCCCACTGGCAGTTTTCCCGCAGTATTGATATTTTTAAAGGTATTTTTCCTCCCACCTCCTCCAGAACCACATTAACTGAGATGCTTTTACACAGAACACGACACTTGTTATGTTTCTCATTAAAATCTAAAGTCCAGCGTCCTCAATGTTGCATCAATTCCCCGATAAATCGATATTTTTCAGTGTATTGTATCGAAGTTCATATTCCAGTATCGTGACGACTCTACGCTCAAGGTGTCTTGGTTGAATAAACGCTTTTTTGTAATTTAATTATGACACTCTGTCCTCTGTCCAACCCAAAACATCAGTATTTGACCATCGGCAGGTGGCTGAACACAGAAGTCGACCGACCGTGTTCATCTCTAGGGAAAGATCAGATGATACGTCAGAGAGTGAGGGAGGAATGTGACTCAACGTAACGTGATTAAAACTTTAAATCAGAACCTGCCCGAGTCACGTCAGATTCATCTTATACAACGGCGATGACTTTTGTTTTAAAGACGACTGCTGCTGCTTCAGCACGGCATCAAACGACGTCGTGTGTTGTCATTGTTTTGATCACGAGAACGTCGATGGTTGAAGTTCATACGATACATTTAATGGCATTTTCTCGACACCTAAAAATAAACTGGCAGCTGACTTTCCCTTTACTCCAAGATATTCTCTTCGCATATCAACCTTTTTCTCTTCACTGATGAACGTAGAGGTCATCTTCATCATCATCATCACAACTATACTCTTCCATTTTTCTTCAGCAGCACAACATTTTGTTAGTTAACTTCCATTTCAGCTGCACACATCTGCTGTCAAACTATATGTGTCTCCAGATGTTTCCTGGTCGTCCAGATGGGTCTAAATCAGTACTGGGGTCTTGGAAAACGTCTCGTCGTTCCTCCTTTACTTATCTCGCCAAGCTTTTTTTTTTTTGCCGTAATTTAATATTCTGCAGCTTTCCCTCCTCTTTCTGTGACACGGGAGCTGTTTGGACTTGTATTAGATCTGATTTGGGCTTCTCAGGTCCGGCCTGTATTCATCCTTCCTCAATTCCTCACATTCCTCCTGCCTTTTTGGACTCGTCGTCCTCATTGTAGATATATTTAATAAAGCAATCACAGCAGAGCAGATATGTTGAGACTTCTTCAAGATACACGTACTCGAAGCTCGGCAGCGGGAAAGACTGAAGTTCCTTTCAGTTCTTACGGTTTCTCATCATGTAATTGAATTTGCGCTGGGACTATGTTGGCCCGCCACATGTAAGATCTGTATGTAAGGGGATAAAGAGCTGCTTGTTTTCGGGTCTGTGAGTTTTTTCCTCCAGTTTTAACATGTGATGTTGTTCCACTTCTACGCTTTGTGTTATCTCGTCTCGCTTCAGATGAAAGGCTGACGAAGGTGATCTCAGCAGAGGCGTTCTGGGAGCCGAGGACATGAAATTTAAATTCCAGAACGTGTGGTTTTTGCTTTTAGCTCATTACTTCACATTACTGCTGAGTAAGGATGCAAATTTTCACCAATTTTTTAAATTGACAGCTGTCTTAACGATAGATTTTCAGTAAAACACTAATGATATATGGAACATTTTGGACGTAAATATCAGGTTTGTTTCAGTGAAAAAGTGCTATTTCATGTGAATAACGACAAAACATAAACGTAGACATGATGGGTTAATATAAAAACAACAAACAATTGTAATTACTGTGATCAGCGATGATATATAATGGTATGATAAGAGTCCAGGAGTCGAGATTAATTAGAAACAAAATGTGAAACGATGAAACAAAAACTGAAAAACATCCAAGTGTATGAATTTATTTTGTTTGTTGCTAGTAAACAACCGGCCCAACAGAATCCAGCTCATATCGAGGCTACTAAAAGACTAAAATGATATAATATCAACTTTACAGAATGTCTTTCTCTAGTTTTTGAATTACAAATGACCTCTCTGATCGCCAGTTAAAACATTTTAAATTAGTTGAATTCTTAACGACAATTAATCAATTAAAGATTATTAACATACCGACTGTTGAGCGTATTTCAAAGCATATTGTGAGTTATTATAGTATTTGTTAACCTTTCAGGCAGCTATTACTTTCAGTTTATGCTCATACACAATGAAAATAAACTGTCAGAGACTTTTTATTTTATTTTGTTTAATTAAAGGTGCAACAAGTAAGAATTTTAGACGAAAAAAAATTAACTTCAGTTATCAACTGAATGAGCATAAACACCAACACACCCCCAATGCTCCGAGCTCCCGCTAGCTGCACGGCTACGTGCGCTAACTAGCTAGTTGCAGCTACAGTTAGCAGTTACTGTAGTGATAAGCTTCTCCCCGTATATGTTTTATATATGAATCAAACTTTTATTTACCAGGACTGTTACCACTACGGCTCCAAACATCCAGTGCTGGTCAGTCTCTCATAAAAAAGTTTCGCAGCAACAACTTAAAACGGCGTAAAAGAAACGAGCTACAAATTACATCAAGACAATTAATTAACCAGTGTGCAGTAACAGTGTCATGTGCGTTCAGTGGTGAAATAGTCCGTATAATCATCCACAGTCGAACTCAAATGATCGATTATGGCGTGTCTGTGTGGCTCAGACCAACATGGCGGTGCTTTGAACCCTCTAACAGTCTATATTATTAGTATTATTAGTATGTCGAAAATGGCATTTTTTAAAGCGTGGAAAGTCCCTTTAATGCCAGAGGTTTTAATACAGACCCTGCTCTCAGCTGGATTAACATATGACCATGACGTAATGCAAAAAAAAACAAAAACCAGAGAGGCAACAAAATGTTCATTGTGGTGAATCTCAAACCACAGTATGGTTAAAATGTCATCGAAAGCAACACATGCAAAAACCGAATTGTGTGCTTGTTGGGGGTAAATTGGTGTATGGTTATGTAATATTATACTATATCCGTGCAGCCTCGTCCCTCAGCCATTCAGAGTAAGGTCAGAGCATATGGATCACTCTGTTGATTGACCGCATCCCATCGATCAGTCAGCCGGCGCGTCGATACATCTGCCTCACAGCGACACGGTCCCTCCCCTCCGTCCTCCTCCCTTCATCACTCCATTAGTCTCCACTTCTGCCCCCCAGACACGGGAGGCATCCTCCCCTCTCCGACAGTGATTCCCCCTCGAAGCTGGAAGTTTCCCTTCATTTTTCCCATCATCTTCCTCTTCCTGCCTCGCTTGTTGCTTCCTCCAGCTTCCAATCACACGTATTCAGTCTCCAGTGGGGAGGATGTGAAGTTCAGAGTCAACATGGAAATGGTGGGAAGTATAATATAGTAGTAAATACAGTAATCTGTCTGAGTCGGATCAATCAAAATTCACTTTAGCTTTTCATTTGGTAAGGAAACAAGTATTTTAATTGCATCACAGATAGGATGAACATCAGTTTTCTTACACAAGTAATCATGAAGAATAATAAAGCTAAAATAAAAGGTAAATAAATGGTCTGTAGCATTTACACACATCCAGTTTAACTTGTTTTTTGTTGAGGTTACAATGTGCAAGCTTGTCTTCAGCCACGCTGACAGGCTCAGGAAATTCAAAAGAAACCTGAAACCAATATCGACTGTATATCTGTGAACTAGAGGAGGAGGATTTTCACGATGATCTCCATTCCTGATTGTTCCGATAACATAAATCCACCACGATCAACTAGTTGTGAGTGTTTTTTTTATCGTCCCTGGTCTGTTGGTCTAATCTTAAGTATTGTCGGGACCAGCCATTAAAATTTGCACAGATATCCATGGTCCCCGGTGGATGAATCCACGCGACCTTTTGTTTGTTTTTTTGTGAAATATTAAAATATTATAGTAAAGATAACATTCCTCGATATGATGCCATGAACTCGAACCAAAACGTGACACTTTCTGCCGCTCAGATGAAAGCTGAGGCTCATCTTTCTCACTTCCTCCGGCCTTCTGCTGCCTCACACATCTCATCATCCCTCTTGTCTCGTCTTATTCCCATCCTGTCTGCTTCCTGTTCCCTTTTGTCTTCCACCACCTCTCCATGATACATCTCCTGTGGACCCGAGCGCTGTGGGGCCGGGCTGCTGCTCTGTGCCCGCCGGTGAAATATTAACCAGGCTTTGATGCTTATTAATTGTCCCACGCAGTAATTGAGATGCTCGGCGGAGCCCATCCCCATGGTGACAATGACAGCCCGTCCCCTTGGTGACAGCCTCTCACCCACAGAAACACCAGAGAGGGAGAGAGAGAGAGAGATGGGTAGGTGAGAGTTGGGGGAGTTCGAGGGAGGGTGGAACAGTTCCTCTGTGGTTCTCTGAGAAGTCAGGATACTTTTAAATTGAGGGCCTTCAAAGGTAGAGGAGGGATAATTGTGTTGCATGTCTTTACTTTAAGGGAAATTCCATTTTACTTAATTTAATTCTAGAGGTCGTAAATTCAGCTAAATGCAACAATGTTCACAGTGTTTACAGATATTTTATTCAGTTATTTACCCACATTTTCTCGAAATCACAGACTACAGACATTATTTTAACCCTGTATGTTCACTGTAATCATTTATCACACTGTAGAGCTGCTTCTTAGACCAACATTGACACAACATACCTTTTTATTTGTGCGCATCGTCAAGAGCAATATGTCAATTCAGCTCTTGCTCCCTCATGGTGTAGTTTGTGCGCGTTGTCTGTGAGTTAGCTGTTGTTTTTCCACATAAACAAATTGAGTTGGCATGAAGTGAAATGTGTTTTGTAAATAAAAGTGCCATGTGTTGACCTTTATATAGAGGCTGGACACATACCACTGTAAACAAAATGTGTCTGTACATTCCTGTGGACACTATGGTATGTCAGAGACTGAGACATGCAACGGATGATTACTGTAGCCTATAGGAACTCAACTGTTACTTTTCACTTTTAAATAAGTACTTTAGATTAATACATTATTGTACATTATAGTTGATAGTAACAGGTGTTTATTGTGAAGCTGTGTGTAGGATCCCTGTAAGTAAAATTTTATAATTGTAACTGAATCACCATATTTTGCTCTAAAAGAAAACCCAATTTGTTTTGTTAGCAGGATAATATTAATCTATTAGCTTGTTAGCTCTGGTATCTGATTGCTATCAAGATACAACCAGTTTGTTAGCTTGTTGGTTATAGCTCTGATGTTGTGTTAGCTAGCAAGATAAAATCAGTTTGCCAGACTGTTTGATGAACAATTTGTTAGCTTGTTAGCTATTGAATCTCATTATGTTTTTGCTAGCAAGATACAATCAGTTTGTTGTCCTGTTTGCTGTGGCATTGAAGTGTGTGATGGCTAAGAAGATTTTTTTTTTTTAACCTTTTTGCGATGATATCTAAGGTATGTAGTTATGGTAACAGTTCCTTAGCTTGCCAACTGTCACATCTGGTGCTGTGCTAGCTAGCAAGATAAAACCACTAAAGGCTGTTTGTGAAACACCGGTAACATGTTTGCTATCTGATTTTGTGTTAGTTGAAATGATGGAAACAGTATATTAGTGTTTAACAGCGTGTTAGCTTGTCACGTTTACAGCTAGCAGGAAGAACTAGTTTGTTAGCCTATTAGCTATGGTATCAAATATTGTGATGAGGCAGGCTTCTAGCTAAGTCTGTAAATTAAATACTTGAAATGTTACAAACTAGACTTGATAGAAATGATTACACTAATCACTATTTTTCGTGCTATATTATTTTATATCTTGTCACGACTACGTAAAGGATAGCTAGGATTGTGGTAGCGACTGCTAGATTTCATGACACATCTGCAAAGTTTATTATTAAGAAATAAGAGAATGAGGGAGGTTAAAGGTTAAATAAAATCACATGGAGAGGAAAGAGAAGAAGGCTGTGGAGAAGAGGAAGCCAGCTATGAAGGAGATGAGATGTAGAAATAAGCTCTGTGTACATGTAAATATATCAGGCTGGTGGTTGAGCGGCTGCTTCTAGGACTCAGTCGGAGATGTGATGACCACACAGTGTGTGCCAGCCTGCCACTGTTTGACACTTGGCATCAACACACTCACATGCCCGTACTTAAGAGTCAGGATAATGACTGACGAACTATAATTAGAGGACGGTCACCAAACGGTAAACAAACAAAACATATCAACACAAAAACAGCTTAATTAACATCTGAGCCCACGGTAAACCAACACTATCTTTTTATGTAATAGACCCCATTTCTACATCTTTAGTTGTCTTTACAAAATCTTTGATATTTAGATATTAAGAAGATTAAGAGAACACGTACGCTAGTTGAAGGTGAGAGATACATAATTTTGTGATCCTTTTTGAGTCGTGCCATGATTACACACATGATGCTTGTCAATTTAAAATATGATTCGTCAACTATAGAAAGTTGCCATTACCTGATGACTGTGAAAGCACTTAAGTTGAGAGCGTAAACACTAACAGTCAACGTCTCGTTTAACGTTCACCAAAACCCAGAACTAAAACCTTGCAAAGGTCCAGTAGTTTACCAACCAGCCCCCTCGCCATGACATGATTGATGGTCATCGAGGTCACGGCCATGTTGTCATCATCCCTTTCTTTTCTCCTCAGCGCTCAGACTCCATTCCCTCACTGTAGCAAGTTACATGGCATCACAGGCTCCACCCCCTTTGTGGTGACCTGCTGGTTAAGTAGGGCAGACTGGATTTAAGATGTGCTGTTGCCACCATGACAATACGCACACACACGCACACACACACACACACACACAAAGACAGGCACGGTGCTCTGCCCAGTGATGCCAAATCAGGTCAACCTTTGGTGTGTGAGTGGATGCCAGAGGCTGTTTAATACATGTTCTCAGCGAAAGGGAAGAAATGGGAGGATATCTGAGAGCGCTGGGACGGCAGGTGAAATCCACACTGTTCGTCCTCGTTCTCTTTCTGTGACCCCACGAGACGGTTTGCTAGTGTAAAAAGAACACATTTACACATCTTTTATTTCCGCCATGGACGGAGTAGGAAGTATGACATTTTCACAAAACTTAAGAATGTAAAATAAGTATTGATTTGCCAGCTATGATGTCACCAGCTAAGTCTGAGTACTCTTTTTTTTGGGTGCCAACGACATTTTCCTGTTGCACGTGAAGTTTCCAGCATCTACAGTCAGGTGTAGTTAAACATCAGGTCAAGAGGAAACACCATTGATACTACTGTCAAACTCTTCAATTAAATGTAAAGCTACTGCAAACAGCAGGTTAGCCTAGCTAAGCAAATGTTTGTTTTAACCACACACAAACCGAAATGTAAAATAAACTAAACCAAAACAACAACTTATAGATATCTCATGTTAATTAGGAGCTTTAGCGGTGCTCGTAAGTGGATTTTGAGAGCTTTGGATGGAACAAATCTAGCTATTTCCACTTGTCTCCAGTGTTTGAGCTTAGCTATGCTAACTAGCCTGCTTTTTCATGATCAATAGGAAGTGGAATTTTATTGTGAAGTTTGCTGCTGTGTGATGGAGGAACAACACGGTTGTTCACAGCAGTAGTTGTTTGCAATACCAAGCCGACTCAAAGCGTAAAAGCAGTCTCATGTCCTCCATATTATGCGGTTATATTAGGAAGAAACGAAGAAAATACAAAGATGAAAGTAAAGATAGCCACTACAGGAATCATTATGTTTGAGTCATAGCAATGTAACTAATGTAATAATGTAAACGTGAGCTAAAACAGTCTTTTTAAAGACTTGTGGTAGATAAAAAATCACGATATAAATTCACAGTTTTCCTCAAATCGCTGAGCCCGAGGACAGAACTTCCCCCCCTGCAGCTCGAGTCTCTGTGAAGTGTGCTTTCATTTAGACGGATCCAACAGTGACGAGCATCTGATCTACAGAGGCTGCTCATTAGGCCGTCTGCCAGTCCATCTGGATATATCACACACGCTCGCCTCCACTGTTGGTGAGCCCTGAGACGGCTGAACAGACAGGACGATTCGATCGGGGGAATGTCCGATCTTTGAAATCTAATTCTCCTCCTGTCCGGTTGATTCCACTGGACCGTTGGACCCGTTGTTCGTAGCACAGAGAGAGAGAGGGGGCCGGGCTTTGTTGAATCCCCCCCCGTTCTCCTCCTCCTCCTCCTCCTCTTCACCACCACAACACAGCTCAGCTCTTCTTACATTATTAGCCGTCTGTGATGTTACATTAAAGATGCATGACTCTCATGCTGTCTCACTCAGCATGGGCCTCCTGTGTGTGTGTGTGTGTGTGTGTGTGTGTGCAGACGGACATGCTTGACTTGCTGAGTGATAAAAGGACAAACACACACGCACACACACACACACACACACACACGGCATTGTGTTGGACGCGGTCGAGCTCTCTCAAAGCCGAAAATTTGTTATTTGACAGATGGATGTGGGAGGCTGTCACTGAGACTAAACGCTCCTGAGAGAGACAGAGAGAGCTGTCTGGTTGGACGGAGATAGCGAGCTGGATGGACGGAGAGTGGGAGGGGGTTAGCTCCACAGTATTGATATAACGCAAGCTCTGAGTGCCCCTGTCTGCCTGGTTGAGTGCCTCTCTGCGCTGATGCATATGGCGCGTGTGCTTCTCTGTTCTATCGGCCGTTCGTACATGTGGTGACGGTGACGAGCGGCGAGAGAGAAAAGTTAAGCACGCATGTGTGTTTAACGTTAACCTTCCCAGTCACAGAACTCACAGACGATCTCAACTTCCTGTATCTTGTGTGCCAGTGTGTGTGTGTGAGAGAAAGAGAGAGAGAGAGAGAGAGAGAGAGAGAGAGAGAGAGAGGAGGGTTTGTGAAGTTATCCGTCTCTCTGGCTGTATCAGTGTCCTAATTGGCCTAACAAGATTAATGAGGCGAACTAGATTCTCCAGCTCTCTCTCTCTCTCTCTCTCCTCCCATCTTCTGTTGTCGGGCGGGGAAACCTCAGTTGCATACGTGTGTGTGTGTGTGTGTGTGTGTGCGCGTCTGAACTCAGGTTAACTCCAAGTCACGTTACAATCCATTTAACAGAAGGCGGTGGGGTGGATACAATCTTTACTCTCATGGTGTATGTGATTTTATTAGTGCTTAAACAATTGCTCCATTACCCGCCTGAAAGACACGTAATTATTAATTAATGGTTTGAGCCACTTGTTAGAAAAAGAAGGCGAACACTGAATTTCTTTTGGTGTTGGGACTTTCACTAAAAACCAACAAGATAGCCAACACATGAAACCTCATAAGTTGCAGCTCTGATGAATTTCATAATTTTGTACATGTTTATTCATGAAATAATCAAATACAGATGTCAATTAAGTGCAGATACTCGTGTAAAAAGTAGAAGTACTGATTTAGACTTCTTTGCTCGTTGTACAGGCTCTGAAATGTACTCAAAGTATAATATAAATATGATATAAGATGATAAAGATCATCAGATGGTTTTAATTCTTTTTTAAAAATATGGAGGTATTTTACAACAACAGCTTGGAACTTCAAGGCGTCAGCGGTCACACCTTTTGACCCTTCACAACGAAATCCAAAGTCCAGCAGCATCAGATACCTAAGTCAAAAGAGACGGGGAAGGTCTCATAATAATGTCAAGTTACAATCTGCATCTGGTGATTATTACATGTAAATTGGTCCAGTCAAATGTTACATATAAAAGGCTCCTTTGAAGGTTCGGGAGTTCAACAAAGAATAAATAAATAGCAGCATTCAAGGATTCAACAGACAACAAAAGATAAATATTCAGTTTCTCACAAAGTTTGGGTTCTCAAATCTGTCCCCTGTCAACTGCCTTTCCCGACAAATCAACAAAGGAACTCTGACAGAGAAAATAAACTAGAATCTCCAGTGTTTAACTTCAGGAGCAGTCAGCTGATCTTCCTGGAAGTGCCGTTGCAGGCTTCCGTTAAGCTGACTGTGTCCTCTTTAAAGAGTTTGTTTTCTCTTCCTTGGATGTGCACAAGTCGGCACGAGAGAAAAAAAAACACTCAGGGTTTATGATTTCAACAGTTGAGCTAATTTCCATCAATTTTTCGATTTTAATTTGAACACATTTACATTTAGGGCATTTAGCAGACGCTTTTGTCCAACATACGTACATTTGTCACAAGAGAGAAACCGCAACACATCACCGTCGATAAAGTAAAAAAGAAAAAGCCCTGCCTGTACTGTCTGGTGCCGGGCGGGTCAGGTTCACTGGGTTTATCAACACTTATTTTACTAAAAACAGCCTGCTGTGGCTGAAAGTGACAGTCTGTGGGTAGAAAACAGAAAACAATGAGGTGGAAGCTGCTCAGTTGGATGATAATAATATCTAAATAAATTCCCATGAGCTACTCTTTCACACACGTAGTCATTTCATCCATTATTAGTATAGAAATATTGATTAGCGCGGCTTTAATGAAGCTCCCAGTATTCATCGTCACATTGCTGAACCCTGAGCGGACATGAGCTGACTATTAAACTCTGTACGATTAGACTAATCAATGCACCTGAAGTCGGGCTCAGTACAATCCCCCGGGCGACCTGAGGGATGTCTTTTCAAAACATCACAGGTGTATTAGTGTTTGATTTATCCTGAATTACCCGCTGAAGGGCGGGGTTAATGACAGACAGGTGAGACAGGTGAGCTTAGAGTCACAGTAGAGACTCAGGAGCTTCTTCCCAGCAGACATGTTGACGTGTCAGAGCAGGAAAAGCGCAGGTGTAACTCGTAACATTAACGTCGGCTCTGTTTTTTATCTGAGAGTGAAGCCAGATTGTTCAACACTGAAGTCCTGGAACCAACATGACTGAAGGAAAGCACGTTATGTAACCGTTACTAATGTTAGTTACAGCTGTCATTGTTATATACACCTTTTTTTGTTTTGAATAAACACAGGTGTTAATCCCCGTTCTGAATTCTGGCTCGCTGACACGGCTCTCTGAGAAAGCTAAATGGAATGAGACCATCGCTCGTGTTGATAGTCGCACCTTTGATGAGTTGTGTAAATAGTGTTCACACCAGGTTTGCTAGCTGCTACTCTAACCATTTATTCCTTTAAAATTAATTATTAAAATCAATAAAACATGTGAATACAGTTCTTAGTGGTGCAGGTGTCATTAAATACAAAATATGTTATTCATAGTAGATTATCTTTTTTCTTGTAAAGCGATAAAATCCAAATTATGTGGACCAACACTCGACTAGAATCTCTGGGTGAAATTAAATAACAATTGATCTGAATGGACCTTCGCTTTTACACTTGTGTGTATCTGAGTCATTTAATTGATTTCTGACCAAACTTCAAAATGTTTTCCTGGACTGTAATCCAACAGAACAGCCAACTTAAAGTTTAAAACACCTGTAATAGTGCAGAAGTCCACTCGTTTGCATTCAGTTAATTTTGGCTACATACAAATGTTTAAGTTTTTCAGGTGAGCATGCAACTTTTAGGACAGGTTTTTATGACAGTGTTGCTCAGATTTACAAAAACATTTTGCAGCAATAAGAAAAGAATTAAATGAAAATAAAACAGACTTTGACAAAGTTTTCCTTTTGGGACAAAACATTTTAATGTAGTGGAGTAAAAAATACAATATGTGGAAGTAAGAAATGGAAACACTCACGTAAATTACCTCAAATTTCCATCTCTGATATTTTCCTGATATTCAGCACATCAAAAAAATGCAATAATCATGATTTAAGTGTCTGTATGAAACCTTTTAGATAAAGTTGCTCCATCAAACATTTTATTCCGTGCTCGAGTAAAGAAAGCACTCGTTTGCAGTTAACAGCCGCGGCAGTGAGGACACACCTGTGATCGCTACCTGCCTAACCCGTCTAAAAATCTACCGTGTGATGGGTTTTTTACTATCAAACGATGGTGCTAATGCAGCTGAAGAGATTCTTCAACCCGCCTGCCAAGAATAACATTTCAGGATCACAGTGTTTATTTGAGATTTTATTTTGGCACAATGTTTTAACACTGGCACGGACTAATTCCTCTTCAAAAACCTGTGTAGTAGTAAATTCTGATTGATTGGATGAGAAAAACGAGCTCACAGCCCGAGTGGCCGCTGACTGGTAATGAGAGAACAGAGCAGTTTTTTT